>BSBK01002022.1:0-62566 GCA_027943335.1 Chamaecyparis obtusa | reverse complement strand
TATATATATATAATATATAATATATATAATACATATATATATATATATATATATATATATATACATATATATATATATATATATATACATATATATATATATATACATATATATATATATACATATATATATATATATACATATATATATATATACATATATATATATATATACATATATATATATATATACATATATATTATATATATATATATATATATATATATATATATATATATATATATATATATATATATATATATATAATTTAAAAAATAATTATATTTGAGTCCTCAAATTTACATCCATTACGTTGAATTTTTTACTTGTAATGAATGGTAACTTTGTACTAGTTGACATTTCTCTAAATTTATACTCTTTTCACTTGCTACTATACTACCGTGCTATTAATATCCTATTGTAATAGTTATCAACTGAGAGTCTTGGATTATAACTCAATAAGTTATTCAAAACATGTTTCCAATAAAATAAATCAAGATTTAAAATGATCTATGAGAGTAGTAGTGGGTGGGTGTTCTCTGTAGTGAAGGAGAATGTGCTAGATTTGTAGGAATTTGTGTAGATGTTGTATCCCTAGGACTAGCCTCTGGAAAGTGTCCTTCTTATAGTTTCATGGAGAATCATGGAGATGGATCCATCTTATTTTTAGATATTTCCAAGGGACCCTTCATTGAACCTAGGCCTTCTATCATAGAGAATAATCATAGTTTGATTGTCAATGATGTGGGTCACATTCTTAAGGTAAGTGGGACCTCTATTCCTAAGCCTATCTATTCTATATTAGGCCCCTTTAAACCATGAATTTATTCCATATCAGGCCCCTTTTAAACCATGAAGGAATATCTTCCATAAAGGAAAATTTGTAATCTCTAGAGGATTCACTATAGAACACTCTGACTTGGGTAATTGTATTAAGATTTTGGACCCTTCTTTAGATCAATCTTTTGCAAAAATAGAAAACTCTTTGGTGAATATTTTTGGGTAGACTCTTGAATATTGATGTTGTTGAGTAGTGGGTGATGTATAAATGGTTGGTTAAAGGATTTCTATCAAATTTGTTAAAGGATTATATTTTAACCATTTCTTTAGGATGCTATTTTTTTGGTAAATAACACTTATTTCTTTGTAAATGGTAGCTAAGGTTTGAACCACTTTACCATCTCTCGAGTGTTATTCTAACATGGGTTTTCCTCCCCAAGATCCTAATGGAATTTTGGGATGAGGAAAGTATTGAGGGGATCAATATCTATGTTGGGGATTTCTTGAGGATTGATTTAGTCACTAAATCTAGAAGCAGGTTTGTATATGATTATTTTTGTAGTTCTTGGATCTAAGATCCATATTTCTTTTCAAAATTTAATAATTGTATTTGAGGTTCAGAAGGGATCTACAACCGTATGACTCCTGAGGCTGAGGTGTTGAATGCTTCTGCCATCGTACTCTGTGTAGACCCCCTGGCTCTTTTCTATTTTCCTTTGTGGTTTTATTTCTTTTCATGGTCTTGTTCTTTGTGTTTCCCTCTGCTTAGTTCAGTCCTCTTTGTTCTCTCTTTTTTTTCCTTGCCTTTTTTGTGTGTTCTCTTTGTGGTGTGGTTAGGGTTAATTAGGTATGCCTTCAAAGCTGGGTCCTCTCAGCTCCTAGCCTATTCACCTATGTGTGAGTTTAGAGAAACAATAACTAATGATGGAAAATCTTTAAACATGGATATTGATGGAGTTAATGGAGTTATTGATGGAGGGTGTCAAGATACTAATACCCAAACATGCCAAGGGGAATCCAAAAAGATTAATAATGGTAATATGGAGGACAAGCCATCATACAAGGAAGTGTTGATAGAATAGTCATGACCTGAATGTCCATTGTCAGCCACTTTCAATGGAGTTTTCCTCCCTAGTAAGGAACCAATTTGATGGCCCGTAGCTGATGGAGATAGACGAGATGGGGATGTTGCCAAGAATGGCGTGACCAAAGATGGAGATTGTAGAATTGGTAAGCCTACTCCCCATGAACTTTGAACTCTCTAACTCTCCCCTAATGAAGATATGATAAAATCCATTAGGAAGGAAAAGTTATGGCTTAAATAAATTGCAATTTTATTTATTTTCTTAGAAAAATATTCTCTTCCTGCAATAAAATATTTTGATGATTGGATTGCCCATGTTTGGGGGAAGAAACTAGGAATTCAAGTCAGTTTCTGCAAGATGATTCTAAAGGGTCTATTTGTATTTTTCTTTAAAATGCATGCCATGCAGGAAAGAGTGCTCAAAAAGAGGCATTGGAATGTGGGTCGATCCATCTTTAAATCCTTGCAATGGTTTTCTAAAGGGGAGGTTGAGTAGGTCATGGCCCGTATTGTTCCCCACTCGGTGGAGATTAGAAATCTCCAGCCCGAATTCTAGCCATTTATCTCCTAGATTGTGTATCCCCTTGGGTCATTTCTACAAATTGAGGAAGCAAGATATACATTACCTCATTTGAATGTAAGAATTTTGATGGCCCTCGAACTAGAAATTGAATTCCCAGATATCATCTCAATGGAATTAGAAGAGGAAAAGTATTCTTGGGAAATCTAACCCCTAGGTGACTTAAGTTCTTGTTTTCACTGTAAACAAAATAGTCATTCCAAAAGTGAGTGTTCGGCCTTGCAGGTTTCTCAGAACCCCAATTTTGCCAGTAAGTTGAAAACTAATGATAGAAAGGTTAGTCCAGAAATTATTGACCCTAATAAAGAGAAAGTGCTAACATCTCTAAAATCGATGAGGCCAGTACAACTAATGGTAAGAATTTAGACCCAGAGCCAAATGTGAACATTGAAATCAATACCAGTCAAGATAAATTTGATAAATATTTATTTTTATGTGTGAGTAACCCTCTATTTGTTGAGAAGGAGATTGTAAGAATTTGCAAATAGAAAATATTGAACCAAGGATCTAGAGGTTGAAGAAAAGCACAAGAGAGAAAATATGAATGCAAGGATGGATTGAATAGATCCAATGAATTAATGATATTCACCAATTGATGAAATGATTACATAATAGGCCTCCTTATATAGGAAAGTAAATAAGAGAGAATGATAAGGAGTTGATAAGCTATCACCTATGCTAGGTGTAATCACATGTCCACCAAATGTGGATCATCCTCCAATATGCAATAAAGTATGTGCATTGGATTAGGATGATAATGTGATAAGAGCACAAAAGGTGGATCTCACACACAATGAGGTATGTGAAGACAACTATCACACCAAAAGTGGAATTTCTCCTACACCATGTGCTTAATAGATGTGCACATCCTAGGTGTCTCAATCACTAACTACTATGCAATGCATTAACCTAAGTAAGATTAAGTAAAGTGTAATTAGGAATAATTAATTACACCAACACCCCCCCTTAAGTGAAACTTAGGGGAATGCACTTAAACTCACAATGCAAGATGGGTCCCGACAACTAGGCCATGTTAGGTACCCATGTACAAAATGCAATACATGAAATGCATAACTCTCATAAAGTGGAGAAAGAGAGAAAACCTCATGGGAAAAACGCTCCTCCAAAAAGACAGAAGAAAACAAGATGCATGGATGGAGTTCTCAAGACCCCCCAAGAACTACATACATCATGTCTATACAAAGAAGTATCCCTCCATAAGAAGGATAGTTGGAGACATGATATCCCCCCCATAATGTAGAAGCTCCCATGTTGATGAAGAGTACTTGCAAACAATAGTTCAACCAATGCTTACAAGAAACATGTCTCCCCTTAGGAAGAAATAGATACATCAAATGATGAAGAAGCCAATCCATGTGCAAATGGAAGGAGGAAGAAGATGAAGGTCTCCATGCATGAATCTTTGAAGACTGATTAGGAATCTCCAAGCTCAAAGAATCTATCACTTTATGTGACAAATCAAGTGAAGAAGGATAAGAATCAGGTACACCAATCTCCAAAGAGGGTGAAGAAGTGTCCCCATCTATGATGAAACTATCATCAAGGGAAATAGAAACCCCCTCATGTATGTCTTCCAAATCTGCATCATGAGAATCAACAAATGCTGAAGATGCATCCAAGTAGTCATCACACTTTGCAAGATTTGAAACAATATGAACATCTTGCTAAATTGTAGAGCCCATGTCTAAAGAAGTTGGAGGTTGAGGAGTAGGAAGATCAACACTTGTCTCAACAAAAAAATGATTCAAGTGCCCAAAATTCTCCTCATAATTGTCCCTTGGCAAAGGGATGGGTACATCATGAATATCATCATCATTGTCAACAAAATTAGAAAAATAATACAAGCGAGATGTATGATCAACAACTCCCATAGCTATGAGATCTCTAGTCTCCATGTCCCTAATGTAGACATAATCAGGAGTGAACTCAACAATTTTCCCTTGTGCCCCATGTGTGATTTGGTAAATGGAAAGAAGATTAGTGGTCAAGGATGGTACACAAAGAACATCATTAAATGTCCCTCTCCCATAGGAATAGAACCTTTCCCACAAACTCTCATGAATGTGTTGTTACCCATCAAAATATTAGGAGAATTACAAGGCTCAATAGAAGAAAACATATCCATAGAAGATGCCATATGATGTGATGTACCTGAATCAAGAAGCCATTTACCTTGCTCAGGATGTGTGGAAGCCATGAGTACTTGTCCTTTACCTTTATCTTTGGATGATGATGGAGATGTAGAAGCTGCCAAATGTGTAGAAGGAGCAGACACTGATGAGGACAACTTAATGTTGTGTTTTTGAATAATGTGAGTTAGCTCATCAATCTTCTTTTGAAAACACTTATGCTCATAATGTCCTAACTTTTGACAATATGCACATTTATCTCTCTTTCTTCTAGATGATTCCTCTCTTGTAGAGGACTTGGATTCAATACTTTTTGGTGAAGAAGATTCATTACCTTTGTCATGAGGCTTAGGATCCTTATTGTGTTTCTTTCCTTTTCCATTAGAAACCTTTGATGTAGACTCACTTGCAATCAATGCTTGATGTGTGGAAGGCTTCAACTGACCCATGTGTGCTAACTTTACTTGTTCCCTTGTGAGCTGCGCTGCAAATTCATCAAGAGAGGGCAATTTGTAAGCACTACCAAGAGCATCCATAGTAGCATAGAATGTAGAAACAAAGATAGAATATTCAGGACCAAGCATGGAAAGAATAGAAAAGATCAATTGTTCATCCCCTTTAACAATGCCACGTGTAGAAAGCTCCAATCTAATAGTATTGAACTTAGAGAAAAAATCTTGAATATTGTCAAAATCCCTAGTATTGAGACCTATGAGATCATTCTCTAATCTAAATTTTCTCATTCTATTAGGTTTACCAAAGAGTCCTTCCAATGTGATCCAAGCATCATGAGGATGTGTGCAAGATGCAATATGAAAGTGCAAGTCATGAGAGATGGATTATCTAAGAGAGCCAAGTGCTTTATCCCTTCTATCAAACAATTTTATCCTTTCTACAACACCTGTTTGAGGTTCTTGATCCTACCCAAGAGTCATTCTAAGCAATCCAAGACTCAACAAATGATCACTAAAAGAAACTTTCCATTCATGGTAGTTATATGGAGTGAGGATTTTAACCTTTTAATTATCCATATTGCAACCAAATAATAACTGATAACTACTGATAACTCCTTCAAATGATTGATGCAAATCAGAAAACTGAAATCCAAGGATTAACCAAGTGCAAATATAGCCCCAAAATGACCTATTGCTGAAAGTGATATGTCTACCCAAAATCACTCAAATTTGATTGTAGATCTAGAAAGTAGATGAAAAATCATGCACTTTCAAAAAAAAATTGCACCTCAAAATGTTACTGTATGTGCCCAAACGAAGCCCTGGAAGTTGTAGAAATCAGGAATAGACAAAAATAGTCAACAAGATCTACAATTTTTGAAAAATGAGGCCACCAAAATGAAAAATCAAAACCACCACTAGAAAATTTAGGAAATTCTACCCAATTTTAAAAAAAATTACACCTGATTTGGAGCCCGAATGACCAAGTTATGGCATCTCAAAGTTGGACTACAAAATTGAAAATGCAAATGGTGAGGGCAAAGAATTTTCAAACCTTGCTGATGTCAGTAGTTTGCTAGGTTAAATTTGATAGTTTGGAGAATGTAAAAAATGCCCAATTTGGCCTGTGCTAAGGGCTAAATGAACGTCAATTTTAACTTCATAAAAAAAAGTGACATCAACAAAAAGTCATCCCGATTGCTGACATGGCAGATGACTGGATCGACCATATTGTCTATATGATTATGTGGCAAGGTGATGGGTGATGATGTAAGCACTAGGTTAGAGTGTAGATAATGTGGCCACCTGCCATGTGGCTCTTTGTGATTCCACCACAGGGGCTGATATGGCGAGGTTTGTGGGTCTTGGCACTACTGATGAGGTCCCCATTGGCATCCTTCATGGTGGGGATTGTAGTTTGAGGAGGACATCCGCATGGAAAAGTGCAAAGCCATGTGGTAGAGAGGAGATCTAGTGGAGGCGGTGGCCCACTATGGGAAGGGCCGCTTATGGAGGTCGGCTTGTCGGTGGCAGGCGGATCTGGTGAGTAGCGGCACTGTTGCAGTGGTGGATCTCACCACTTCTGGTAGTGATGTGTCACGGTGAAGGTCCGCGGTGGTGGGAGGTGAGATGATTGCCAATGGGCAGAGCAGAGGCAGCCTATGGGTGGCGAGACTTGCACGCCGCTTGGTGGGCATTAATCCCACATTGAGTGTGTGGGGGCTTTCAATCCTTTTTATAAGTGCAAACCCCCAAAAGGAATTCAAAGCCAGCCAGTTTGGGCTAGCCTATGGGCTTAAGTGTGGCCCCGAGCCTGTTGGACATGCTGGGTGATGTGCCATGTACGCAGTGACTACTGATGATTTCATAGTGTGTTCGACAGTTTACAAAATATTCGCAAGAGGGCAGATCAGGCCGTACGGTCTGATTTGCAATTTTTTTTGCCTCGGATTGGACTTTTGTTGAATATGGGTGAGTTTATAGTCAATTTTAACCGAAACAGCCTCCTAGACACAATGGTGAGGTCAGATCTACTCCAAGATGCCTCTATCACATGCTAGTTGTCAGATCTAAGATTTTGACCTTCAAAGCTTGCATCAAGCTCTCTTCAAATCAGCTGATCAAGAATGCTCCAATGGCTCTGATACCATGTAAGAATTTGCAAATAGCAAATATTGAACCAAGGATCTAGAGGTTGAAGAAAAGCACAAGAGAGAAAATATGAATGCAATGATGGATTGAATAGATCCAATGAATTAATGATATTCACCAATTGATGAAATGATTACATAATAGCCCTCCTTATATAGGAAAAGCAATAAGAGAGAATGATAAGGAGTTCATAAGCTATCAACTATGCTAGGTGTAATCACATGTCCACCAAATGTGGATCATCCTCCAATATGCAATAAAGTATGTGCATTGGATTAGGATGATAATGTGATAGGACCACAAAAGGTGGATCTCACACACAATGAGGTATGTGAAGACAACTATCACACCAAAAGTGGAATTTCTCCTACACCATGTGCTTAATAGATATGTACACTCCTAGGTGTCTCAATCACTAACTACTATGCAATGCATTAACCTAAGTAAGATTAAGTAAAGTGCAATTAGGAATAATTAATTACACCAACAGAGATTATGGACCAAAATAAGGATGCTCTTGAATCACTAGCGGATTGTCAACCATATCTCAACCTTGAGAAAAATTGTGTTAAAAACTATGGGAAAATCCCACCCCCTCCTAAGCTAAATGCCCAATAGTTGGCCTTAATCTCTATCAATGACATAGCTGGAAGTATTAGGAGGAATTCCAATGGACCCTTGAATAGAGAGAAGGGTTTTCAGGGAACTTTTATAGCCAACAGTGGTCACAAGTTTAAAAATTAACTAACAGCACCATCGACTGAGGAACCATTTACTGAAGTTAAGAAAAAGAAAAGAAAGATGGTTGAAAGAACATCCTTGTCTAATGACAGTAGGAATTCTAGGAAGGGTATGCCAAATTGTTTTAATAGGCTCTATAATAATCCCAAAATGTTACCTCAATGACGCACATACATAGTTGGAATGTGAGAGGGCTAGAGATGTCTGATAGGAAGTATATGGTCAAGAAATGGTGCAATAACCTCAAAGAAAAATATATTATGTCTTCAAGAGATTAAGGTAGTTGGATTTCAAGCATACACTAATATGAAATTCATTTGGGATAGAGCTATTAGTTTCCACTCTAACCATCTTAGAGGCAAACGTGGTACCACGATTTTGGTTGGACCTCAATGGGCTGACAAAATAACTTTGAATGGATCTTCTCCTTGTCACAGAGCATTATGGGTCACATTTAAGCATAAGGAAATTATGATTGGTGTGTGCAATATCTATGCCCCCAATGACTATAGAGATCATGCCTCCCTGTGGGAATGGTTAATTAATGGCCTTCCTAAAGCTCACTGGATCTTTTTGGGAGACTTCAATATGGTGGAGAGTAGAGAGGATAAGTGTGGTGGCAATGCACATGGTTGGAAAGGGAATGAATTATTTTTTTGGTCTAATTTTAAGAGAAAGTTCAGGATTGAAGACCCCGTCAGGCTTAAGAAGAGATCCTTCTCAAATATCTAGTTCACATGGTGTAACAACCAAGAAGGGCAGTAGAGAGTATATTGTAGGTGTTGGAGCTCTAAATTTTGGGCAAAATTTCAAGTCCTATATAGTGATAAAACCCTAAAAATGGGCTCTTAATTTCCATGCCAAATAATTAATGATGGAGTACATGAAATGGGATAAAATATTACATTAATTTTCAATTAAAAAGTCAAGATATTATGGAAGGAAGCTATGTGCAAGAACAATCAAAATTCTATGATCAAAGCCTTCAGAAAATGTTGGAATTTTAACCTGCTGCAAAGATGATGTCAATAGAGGCAGAAGATGGTTGAATCTTAAAAATCTCAAAAAGACCCAGTTCGGGAAGTCAAATTTTCTATCTCCAATTAAAATATTAGCTTTCCATGAGGTGTTTTTGTTTTTCAACCAAGCCCAAATCCGAAAGATAGGTAGTTATTTTTTAATTAGTTTATCATTTTTTCAAAATAATTTGTAATAAGGGTGTGTCTTTTCACCCTAAAGTGGTGTGAAAGCTAGTCAAAATTGTATATATACATAATGTAAAATGTAGAGAGAACAATACAATTAAGATACATTTTCATAGAATAGAATTTGATCACAACTGCAATATGAACTCTAATGTACTATTTTTTCAACATTAATAAAGATAAGTGCTTTTATTTTTTATTTTTGTGGTTATAAGTTATATGTTTTCAATTAATCTTTTAGATACTTTGTGAACCAGGGTATCCTACTATGTTATTTCATTCATTCATTTATTTAATTTAATTTATACAATTTGAATAGTAGTTGCATGGTCTGAGAACCTGTTATTGTTCCTTTCAGGCTCCTAAGTTGGGTTAAAATCCATAGGACTAATTGTATAAGTTATTTAAATTTTTATTTCAACTGAAGCCTGTAGGATGATGGTCTCACTTTAAAGGAGTGAGTTACCTTAAAACCATCTCTGATTGTACGTAGGATTGAAAGTTTTATGACTCTATAGCCCAAGTATTTAGAAGGCACTGATCTAACTATTATTTGGAAATTGTCATTTGGTTCATACTTTGCGGTTTGTAGATTATATAATCATTATTTCAAAAATATTACTTTTGAGTCCTTAGTTTAATCCACTTTAGTCAAGATTTATAGAATAGAGATTATTAGAGGATTTTTTGCTCTCCTGCAAGGATCATTCACCACCTTGGGAGGAACTTTGTTTATTTATGTACGTAGTTGTGCAACATAGAGAATTTGATAGTTTAAAGTGAATTTAGTCCTACCAGCCTTGGCTTAATTAAGCCAGAATTGCAGAGGTATCAGTGTGTGCCTATAAGTTGGCCAAAATTGATCCATCATTTTTGGGCACCAACAAATTGGTCACTCTACTGGGGAGAGTTGCTCACAATATATATTATGAAGTTACCTAGAATTTCAGATTTCACAGATCAGAATCAGAAAATAGTTATATTAGTTTGTTTTGAAGCACACTCTACTGGAAGAAAGAACCCAGAAGAAAGACATTCCCCAAATGAGGTGGTGAATCTATTCAATAAAGCATTTCAATTAGTGGCTACTAAGGAAGAAGACCCAAAAGGAGATAAGTAAAGTTTTCCTCTTTGAAAGAGGTGGCGACTCTATTGTCAAGAACCTAATGTATAAAGTAACAAGTTACTACAAATTTAGATATTCAGAATGTATCAAAATTTAAAATCATTTCAAAGAAAACCATTTATTCAAGACGGTATCAGGCCATTGGATCTCAGGGGATTCCATTGTATTCCTTTTAAGTTTCTCCATAAGTTTTAGCAACTTGTACCAAAGTTCCATGGAGAATGGGATGAATCAGCAGTTGAACATTTGGATGCATTTTATGCATTTATAGAGAACTATGAGATTTGTGCAAAAGATCAGGAAATGAAACTATTTGTTAGGACATTGGAAGATAATGCAAGAGAGGCATATGAATCATTACCTACAAAAAGTATTTCATCTTGGAAAGAATTTGAACAATGGTTTGTAAATGAATTTCATGATGCAAGAAATGAAGATAACATGTGTTATGAAAAGTGTGAAGACCAAAGTTGCATCATTGAGGAGAATCATAGTATGTCTCTACTTGATGCATTTTTCAGTTTGGAGAGATTTGAAGAGGAGCCTTGTGCACACTTATTCTTGAGGATGGTGAATATATATAAGAGGATACCTAAAACAATTATGCCTTCATGAAAAGAATTAATGAGAAAGGTCAAAAACTTGGGAATCTCATTAGATAAACCCGATTTGAAGCTTCTTGTTAAGATATTAGAAGAAGATAGTGAAGACAAAGAAGAGGAGGCTTATGATCAGATTGAACAAGATCTTGTTTTTTATGATAATATTAGTGATGATGAAGAAAATCCAAATTACATATCCCCTTTGGACACATTTTTGAACATAGAGAAACAAGAAGAAGAATCTACAGTATAATTCTTCATAAGGATGTTTAATATATATCAAGAAATACCTTCAAAATGCAGACCTCCATCCTCTGATCTTTTAAACAGAATGTGAGAACTAGGTCTCTTATATGATCATCAGTTTATTTATTTTCTCAAACTTATGAATAATGAATTGGTTGCAGAAGAGAATGAATGCAAGACTAAAGTAGCATATGAGTCAAGTGAGGTTTCAGATGTGAATGAAGGAGACTCTTTTAGATAGTTTGAGGAAAGATCTTTCCATAATGATACTTGTATGATATCAAACATCAGTGAATATAAAAATGAGGAAGATAATTCTCTCAATGAGGAAGAGATTTCAACCTTGTTAGACATAGAATATCATAAATATATTGAGAGTTACAACCCAATTTTTTTCTCCATCCACCATGGTAAGGAGGTAGATGGATCAACCCATATTCAAGAGAAATCAAATTGTGATGATGAAATAGAACTACATGAACATGAGGAAGTTTCAGGAGATAATGTCAATGAAGATGTTAGTTTTGTTGATGAAAAACTTGATGATCCAAATGAAAATTATCATGAATGCATGTTTGAATTCTCTATGTTCCTAAATCTATTGTTTGAAGAGGAAGTAGATGAAGATATGTCTGATTTCTCTATGTTATCAAATCCATTGTTTGAAGAGGATTCTTTATGCAATGGAATCCATCATCATCATAATGAAGATAACAGTCCTAATTTTAAATTTGATGAAACTCATGAAGTGCATTCAGAGGGTGAGATATCTTGGAGTTCATCCTTTGAGCCAGAGGTACACCAAACATATGAAGATGAGATGGAATCAACTAGACATGATGAAGAGAATGTGTTGAAGCATAGTTCTAAAATTTTTAGAAATGTCCCAGCTAATCCAACTCTTGGTGCGAGAGAGTTTGTAATTCTTGAAGATAAGCTCTTCTCAAAGCCTTTTGGTGAGGAGAAAAAATATCCAAAATATCGAGATGGGATAGATTGTGAACAAGAAGGTATCCGAAAAACAAGACTAAACTAGAGGTTTGTATGATTAACCAAAATCTTCTATTCATCAAGGATTACAATGAACCTGATAATTTCTCAAGGGTTAAATATATATTGGATGCCAAAGATTGTATTGATGAAGTGATGAGAATTGTCTATAAGGATGACATGTGTAATGTAGCAAGGTTAAAAGTGTTACGTGATCAAAATCAAGTGTTTGATAGAGGAAAGGATCAATGTTCAATTTTGGGGGGCCTGGGGCCACTCAATTTTACTTTGCATTAGATTAGTATGGATACTTGATATGCTTCTCCAGAGATAGCTGGAATCTCACTATGCTCACATGGAGCATACGTCCCCAGAAAGAGCCTGTTGGAGGTCTAAATTTTGGGCAAAATTTGGAGTCCTATATAGTGATAAAACCCTTAAAAATGGCCTCTTAATTTCCATGCCAAATAATTAATGATGGATTACATGAAATGGGATAAAATATTACATTAATTTTCAATTAAAAAGTTGAGATATTATGGAAGGAAGCTATGTGCAAGAACAATCAAAATTCTATGATCAAAGCCTTCAGAAAATGCTGGAATTTTGACCTGCTCCAAAGATGATGTTGACAGAGGTAGAAGATTGTCTAATTTTAAAAATCTAAAAAAGACCCAGTTCGGGAAATCCAATTTTCTATCTCCAATTAATATCTTAGATTTCCAAAAGGTGTTTTGGCTTTTCAACCAAGCCCAAATCCGAAAGATAGGTAGTTATTTTTTAATTAGTTTATCATTTTTTCAAAATAATTTGTAATAAGGCTGTGTCTTTTCACCCTAAAGAGGTGTGAAAGCCATTGAAACTTGTATATATACATAATGTAAAATCTAAAGAGAACAATACAATTAAGATACATTTTTATAGAATATAATTTGATCACAACTGCAATATGAACTCTTATGTACTATTTTTCCAACATTAATAAAGATAAGTGCTCTTTTTTATTTTTGTGGTTATAAGTTATATGTTTTCAATTAGTCTTTCAGATACTCTGTAAACTAGGGTATCCTACTATGTTCTTTCATTCATTCATTTTTTTAATTTAATTTATACAATTTGAATAGCAGTTGCATGGTTTGAGAATCTGTTATTGTTCTTTTCGAGCTCTTAAGTTGGGTTAAAATCTATAGGACTAATTGTATAAGTTATTTAAATTTTTGTTTCAACTAAAGCCTATAGGATGATGGTCTCTCTTTACAGGAATCAATTACCTTAAAACCATCTTTGATTATATGTAGGATTAAATTTTTTATGACTCTATAGCCCAAGTATTTAGAAGGCACTAATCTAACTATTATTTGGAAATTGTCATTTGGTTCATACTTTGTGGTTTGTAGATTATATAATCATTATTTCAAAAATATTACTTTTGAGTCTTTAGTTTAATCCCCTTTAGTCAAGATTTATAGAATAGAGATTATTAGAGGATTTGTTGCTTTCCTCCAAGGATCATTCACCACCTTGGGAGGAACTTTGTTTATTTATGTACGCAGTTGTGCAAAATAGAGAATTTGATAGTTTAAAGTGAATTTAGGCCTACCAGCCTTGGCTTAATTAAGCTAGGATTATAGAGGTATCAGTGTGTACCTATCAGTTGGCCAAAAGTGATCCATCATTTTTGGGCACGAACAGTAGGCTTGACAGGATGTATGCAGAAGAGTCTGTCTTCTCATTTGAGAAATAGGATGGAAGGGCCCCTATGTGTGTTTCCCCCACAACTATGTCAGACCATTAGCCAATCTATGCATTAATCTCCTTGGAATGTGATGTTGAAGCCTATCATGTTAAGAAGAATAATAGCTTTAAATTAAATACCTCACTTCTAAATGATGCATACATTGATGAGGCTATTAGAATGGTTACCAGTCTATGTAAATTTTCAATCAAGGGTTGAACCATGTGGACATGTGGAGCCACTTAGTGGACTCTTGGAGGAAAATGTATCAGATTGTAGGGAAGCATAAGGCTTTGATAAAAAATTAGGAAGAACATGCCCTGCAGTGTACCCTTAACTCTTCAGAGAAAGAGTTGTAGAATAAGGGGTCTAACCCACAATTAGAGGAGAAGATTAAGGAAGTTAAATACCAGCTTTGGAATAGTGAACAATATAAAATTAATGGATAGAAGACTAGAGCTAGGATGAATTGGATGAAAGGTGGTGATAAAGGTTCTAAATATTTCTTTAATATCATTAGGAGAAAATAGAAAAGAGAGCGCATTGAAGGTATCCAGATCAATGGGGAAGTCTCTATGGATCCAAATAGCATTAGAGAAGCTTTCTATAGCTTCTATTAAAATCTATTTTCCTCAAAATTTAGTGAACATAATATCAAAAAAATGGAGGAATGTTTAAGGCTAGTCCCCAAAAAGACTGAGGATGTGGAGGCTAGTAGACTCAACTTGCCGATTTCAATTGTGGAAATTGAGGATGCAATCAAGTCTCTGGCCAATGATAAAGCCCATGGACTAGATGGACTCCCAACTAAGTTTTATAAACACAATGTGGAATGGATTGGACATGAGTTTCTAGAACTATATGAGGAAACCTTCAAGAAAGGCTCCCTGGGTGCTGACATTAATAGGGTTGTTATCAAGGTACTCCCCAAGGATGGTGACAAATCTCTAGTTAAAAATTAGAGGCCCATTACACTTTTGAATCTATCATATAAGGTGATTGATAAGGTGCTTGCCAGGAGGCTTGGGAGTTTACTAAATGATTTTATATCTCCAAATTAGATAGGGTTCATCAAAGGGAGATTCATGCTTGAAAACCTAATCACTAGTTGGGAAGCCATGCATTGGGAAAAGAGTGAAAAGTAGAATGTAGTCATGGTTCTACTGGGCTTCGAGAAGGAATATGACAGGATTGAGTGGCCTTTTTTTATAGGAATGCTCAAGGCACTTGGATTCCCTCCATACTTTTGTAAATGGATTAATATCTTGCTCATAGACTCTTCTATAGTTATAGATATAAATGGAGAACTCTCTAAAAGCATCACTCTCCTAAGGTCCCTTAGGGAGGGGTGCCCAATTTCCCCAACTTTGTTTGTTATTGATGTTGATGCTCTCTTTTATATTCTGAGAGCCCCTCAGTTAGGTCCCCCTGTAAAAGGAATTACTCTCCCTAATGAAGAATCTCTGCTTAATGCCCAGTTTGTAGATAACATGAATTTTTTTATTATCTTGGAAGAGGAGAAATTTGACAACATTCTATATAGACTATAGTTCTTTTGTGATGTCTCAGGAGCCAAAGTGGCTCTACACAAATCTTCAATCATTGGATGGTCTTTTGCTCCTCTAGATTGGGTAGAAAGAAAAGGATGGAAATGGCTAGGGCCTAATGATATAGTAAGATATTTGGGTATTCCATTCTCTATTGATCCATCCATCAAAGGTATGTGGAGCTTGCTATATGCAAAAATTGAGAAGTACATCAAATGGTAGACACACACATTATCTTTGGCTGGTAGAGTGCAAATTGTGTAGAAAGTTTTGTTAGATCATCACATTTATTTTTCATCGGCATGGCTATTCTCTAACTATTAGACTGGCTAGATTGAGAGAAGTATGAGAGAATTTCTTTGGTCTGATGGTCTTGGAAACAAGAAGAGGCACTGTACAGATGGCAGTGGTGCTGTATGTTAAAAAATAAAGGGGGCTTGGGCATAAGAGATTTGAAAGATCAAGGTATGGCTCTGGCCTCCAAATGGGTTACACAAGCAGTGATAGGTGATGAATCATGGAAGGTATTGACCAGAAACAATATCAATAGATTAGATATTAAGAAAGGTAAATGATAGAAAGATTTGCCTCTCTAGGAAAAGTTAATGAGGACCATGAATTTATCTATTTTTGGTTCCAAGGTGTTTTAGTCCATATGGAAAGCTTTGGTTCAGGTTAGGGATCTTCTCTTATTTAGGGGTGCCAGTGGTGGCCCTCCTACATACTCTATGGTAGATAGATCAATTTTGTGGGGGGTGGATGAAAATATCAAGCCCTTGGCTTTGACTCAAAGCTTCTCTACTAAAAATTGGGTGAAATATGGTATCTCTACTGTAAAAGATGTTTTGATTGACAATTGGCTAGGTGATTGGGAGGAGCTATCCAACAAATACCACATCCCTAGCTCATAGAAAAATACATATTCCATTTTATCTAAGGATGTGGGTCCTTTTTTTCTTGGAAAATGGATGAACACTAGCAAATTCATGCAATGGGTCAAAGGGAAGGATGGTAGTGAGTTCCACAAGATCTCTACTAAACAGATTTATGATATGTTGAAAGATAAAGGTGATATTTTTGAGAGGGTGAACCTTGGCTGCGGGTTGGATATCCCAGTCTCTAAATGGAAAATATTTTTTAACTTTTTTTGGCACTCCCCTTGTGAACCTAAGAAATCCTATTTTAGATGGCTTCTTCTCTTAAAGAATCTTGATGTGGGTAACACTCTACCCCATGATCTAGGAGAGCCTATCTGGTGTGATTTTTGTTATGTTCCTGAGTCTTATGAGCATTTATTTTTTAATTGTACCTATGCCTGGTGTATATGGTCTATCTTCCTTGGGTCTCTTGTTGATTGGAATTGCAAACCTGGCTTGTCATGGTCTGAAATTCTTGCTAGTTATGTTGAGTCTTTTGATTTAAAGATGAATCCTTTTTGTTTTGCTCTTACTTGTGAAATTCTTTGGCTTTTATGGAAAGAGAGGAATAGTGAGATATTTTAGAAGAGAAGGAGACAACTTACTGAGTTTGGATGTAAATTCACCCACTTTCACATCATGTCATAGGTTGTTGTTGCTTTAGAGATTTCTAGGGATAGGTTTATGATTCTCATGCTCAAGAGAAGGCCAGTTGTTGATCCATAAAGAGGAGATTGTTTCATGCCAATACTTTTCCATGCACAAAGATATGCTCCAATAGAGGGAGCTTGATAGCCTTAACTAGTTCATCAAAGAGATGCATCTTGAAGATAGAAGGCTGCCAGGACCAGATACACAAAGTTAGCAAGGGAACTTCCTCTTTTTGATTTAGCATGCTTCTTGACCTAATAGAAATGTTGCAGTTACTCAAAGGAATGCAATTATTTTTTGTATTAAAAAGCATCAGTTGTATTTTGTAATATACTATCAGAACATATGAAATGTTAAATATGTTCGATAGGTTTTGATCTATTGTAACTCATTTATACCGAAAACTCTGATGTAATCCTATTGAAAAACTATGTTAATACAAAAAAAGATCCATATTTCTCTTGAGCTATAATCTCATGGTCACAATCCATTGACTATGAGAACTCTACTCCCTTCTATAAGTCATGTTCTTCTATGGGTCATTTTTGTAATGAGGGTAGTCCTCACTCATTTAATGAAAAGGATACAATTTCTTGCTACTCCTATCTCTATTACAACTTTATCTTCTTTAGGCTTTGATATTCCTCAAGTTGAGAGACTTTATTGTTAGGCTCATTGGACTCATCTCTTTTTCATAGTGCATTAGTTAGTAATAATTATTTCATGCAACTGATTATGGTTAATCTAGATTATGAGAATGTTTTGGAGGAGGGAACTTTATTATTATCTAGTTCAAATCCCCTTAGTGTCTTGGTTATCCCAAATCAAGATAAGATTGACTTATTGGAGGCCTTGGTGGGGGATCCCACTTTCTTTGAGTCACTATATTTTGACTCCATTTATCAACCATTAGTGGTTGATCTCCTCTCAAGATAATTTTTTCATACCCCATGGAGATTTTTCCCTTTCTGTACCCCCCTTTAAAAGTGGAGACAATTTTATTTAGAAAGGAGAAGTCTCCCAGTCTCATGTAGCCTTTTCTTATGTATAAGACCCTTCTTTAGTTTATTTTTTGTCTCTAGTAATGCAACCTATTTTGAATTTAATGATATCTCCCAAGTATCATCTCTCTTTGATGAAAAAGCATAAAAAGACTTATGTGCTTGAAAAGATTGTAAAGTGAGAAGAACATAAAAATAGGGAGAAATGGGAGGGTTTTTCTACTAGAGAGGTGGATAATGGTAGCCAAAGTACTATGGAAAAGTTGGTCTCTTGCAAAACTGTGAAATTATTATTCTCTTTTGGAATATTGGAGACTAAACGGTTCCCACGAATAGATTTTAGTTAAAAATATAATTAAAGAAATGAAATATGAAATTATCCTTCTTCAAGAAACCAACATGTTCGAAGAAGTGTTCTTTAAGATGGGAAAATATATGTGGACTTTCTCTAACTCATCTATTAATGCTGAAGGAGACTCTGGGTGTCTTTCTATCTTGTGGAAAACATATAACCTTATGGGGTTCTACACTCATAGGATAAGCACTTTATAAATTTTTTCTTCTTGGATGAATCTAATTATTTAGAATGGATCATATCCCATATTTACACTCCCAATAATATGGTTCTAAGAAGAGAGTTGTAGGCTAAAATTTTAGATATTCAAGCCTTCTTTTTTAATACAAATTAGATGTTGATGGGGGAATTTTAACACCCCTTTTTACCCTTTAGAGAAGAAGGGAGGCATTCCTAGTTTACCTAATAGTATGAAAGATCTTCATGAATTCTCATCTAAGGGTTCATCGCTAGATGTTAAAATTGAAGGAATGAATTTTAGTTGGACAAATATATTCTTAGGTTAGAATCTTATTCAGATTAAACTTAATATATGCCTCATTTATTCTTCTAAAAACCCCATGAATAGGGGACATATTTCCTCCCTCATCCAACATGGTTTTTATCAGTACACCATCTCCTTCCACTAGGAGGAACATATTAGAATTTTTTTCCTTTAGATTTAAAATTATGTAGTCCCACCACCTTGGTAAAATGACCTTATTCACAAATTACTGGAGTGTTGACATCCAAAGAAAAACTATGTATAAGGTTTTTAGAAACTTCAAAATCCTTACATGTAACTTGAGAGATTGGAGAAAATCCTCCTTTATTTTAATATTTTAACTCAAAATAAATTGCTAAAGGATGGTGTGTTGGCTATTGTAATGGAAATTGAAAGACTAAGATCTATTCCTAAGAGGTTTATGAAGGAGAAGAGCTTGTTATATTTTATCTTCACAATATTATTATCAAACTAGAATTTTTTTGGATACAAAAATCTAAAGTTCAATGGATTAAAGGAGATGAAAATAAAAAATTATTCTACTAGTTCCAGTCCTTTAAAAAAATAAGAACATAATTACCAAGATAAATGGCTATGATGGAACAATCTACTCTAATGATGAAGATATCAACTTAGCAGTTTTTTATCACTTCCACTCTATCCTTAGTCCTACCCCATTGAATGATCTTGCAAGTCCTAGGACACCTATTACTCCATTCAAAAAAATTCTTAAATCACTTTCTCATGTGGACCTGATTTGTATGGACAAAAAATTCTATCAAGAGGAAGTAAAAGATGTGGTCTTCTCCCTTAATCCCTTCAAATCTCTTGGCCTTGATGGGTTCTCACAATTTTTCTTCCATAATTACTAGGACATTGTTGACCTCTTGATATTATCATGGTAGAAAAATAAATTCACTCTTCAATTAGGCTTCTCAAAGAACTCAATCATATTTATATTTTTATTATTCCTATAATATGTGGTGCTAACAAAATGGGAGTATTTAGACCTATAATAATTTATAAATCTCTTTATAAAAGTCTTCCCCAAATTGTCGATCAATAATATTAAACCCTCCCTAGATAAGATGATTCAGTCCCACCAAAAGAGTTTGGTCCCATGATGAAAAGTTACTAATGTTTTCCTCATTGTGCATTAAGCCTTCCACTCTATGCAAAATTGCAAGAAAGAATGTATGCTTCTAAAACTAGACATCTCTAAAATATATGATATGGTTTTTTGCCCATATATTTCAAAGGTTTTAAGGAAGTATTGTTTTGAATACATAATTCTAAAGATGATTGAAGCTTGTGTTTCACTCCTAAGTACTCTATTTTAGTTAATGGGTTTCCTTAGGGGTTATTCTTAGCTAGTAGTGACATTAAATAGGGGGATCCCCTTCTCCCTTATCTTTTTATCTTCCTGGAAGAAGTCTTGGGAAAAAATATTTAAAATGGTATTTCTCAAGGCATCTTGAAAGGTATTAAACCATCTACTTTGACTGATACTAGATTTCTCATGGATATTTTTTTGATGATATATAATCCTTCTTGGACATACTACTATTTATGAATATAGGATTGGTTTTATTTTTTAATGAAATATACACTATTATCAAGTTACAAAATTAACCTTCAAAGAGGCGATCTCTTATTTATGAAAATCCATCATGATCTCTAGGTGAGTATTGATGGAATTATAACTTTTCAAATTGATAATATCTCATCTACTTATTTGGGCATTCCCTTAAATTTTGGTAACTTGGTTGGTCTACTTTACATGAGAGAATTAAAAAAAATGTCAAGATGGAAGGGAGCACTCCTATGTAATCTTGGAAAGGTTAAAATTCTCACTACTTGTCTACAAAGTACATCTATTTACTTTATATTTCTCTTTCATATGCTAGCTTCTTGGGAAAATACTTTTCATCAAATTCAATAGATATTTCTTTTTTTGGGAGTAGAAACTAAAAAAAATCTCTTTGGTTGACTAGGAGAAAGTGTGTTTTTGGAGGATTAAATTTTAGAGACTCCCATATACTCAACCATGCCCTACTATTTAAAATTAGTTGTAAGCTTGTTAATGAATCCTCAAATTGGTCCACAATTATGATTTAAAAGTGTCTCCAAAATGTTAATGGGTTGAGGTTACTTGTTAAAAGGAAAAATTTCTCATGGCTCTTATACTTTGAATAACTTGATAAAAAATCAATTAATTATTTTTAAAGGGAATAAGGTCCTTTTTTGGAGAGACCCAAAGATTTCTTCCATCCTACTTGAATTTTACCCTACTATTCTTTCTATTGAAAGTATTTTGACTAATAGACTTTTCTTTCTACTATAGGAATATTGTGATACTTATTCTTCTCCTCCCTCATGGAGAATTGATACCTTATAGTCTATGATTACCATTTTTATCATTACTAAAGATCTCCTTCTACTCCTAAATAGTATGAGATTCTATATATTACAATCAGAAGACAAACTAATTTGGCCATCCTCCTCAAATGGTATATAACCTATAAAATTTGTCTTTAAGGTTATCTCCCCTCTCTAGCCTATGTCCTTCAAGTGGTTGAATACCTCAAGATTTAAAATCATTCATAAATTTTGGTTCTATCGATGGACTTCTTTTCATGGAAAAATCCTTATGCTAAATAATCTTTAGAAGATGGGAATACATTTAGTCAATAGATATGTTCTTTGTGAGAAGTATCAACCACTTTATGCTTCTTTGTATTTATTCTTGAAACTTAAGGAATATAATTGTGGCTCTATTATTTATCTAGTGGACCTATCACATAATGATCCTCAAGTGAATTCCTTCATCTAGTTTATTCCTATCCCACACCTCTTTGTAGTAGGACTATGGTGGCAATTTGAGTATTTGGAGAAATAAAGAATAATTAGAAATCTCTCACATTTACTATTATCAAAATTGTTAAGGAAATATTAATTATTTTCCTATCCATCAAAGAACAAGTCTCCTCTCTCCTATTTGGATTATAAAATTGAATATTATTAAGGATTAATCTCATCATATTTCTCTCTATGAATGTCCTCTTTTGGACTTTAGAAATATCATTAAATGGGTCAACTAACCCTATATGCTTTAAACTTAATTTTTATGGTTCCTCTAAATGGAACTCATGTTGAGTAGGTTGGGGTGGTCTTATAATATAAAAAGGGCAATTTAAGATTGGCGTATGTGGATGACCCAAGTGTACAAAATATCAATTCTATTAAGCTATCAATAATGTATCATGGAACTCATTTGGCCTCCCTAAAATTTATTTTACAATATTATCATTTAAATTAATGATAAGAATGCCATCGTGATGCTAAATGGGAAAGTATCTCCATGATGGGATATCACTGCCATTATAAAAAGAAGAAGAGATTTTTTGTCTTGGATAGCTCAAGTTGGAATTCAACACACCCTCAAGGTGGGGGACAATTGTGTAGATTGATTGGCTTCCTATGAAAACTTCACTACCTCCATTTAGATGTAGTCTTCCTTGCATGACATCCCTAAAAAATCCCTTGTTACTATCCTTAAGGATCAACCCACACATATTGATTGGAGGGGAAAAAAGTCATTTTAATTATGGTCTATTAAAATACCTACAATTATGACAAATTGAAAATGCCATTTTTATTGGGAATGATTATTATTTTATGTAGTAAACTTGGTGAGCTCAACAAATAACATGGTTTATGGTATTCCTTTCAATTTTCTATTTGGCCTCTATATTTGTTTCTCAATATAGAGCACTATTGTGGGTGAAAACATACAAACTAGGTTTGATAAGTGTGATAATTTTAGAAACAACCCTATTCTCAAGAATATCTAACTTGAAGGAATTGTTGCCAACTATGTTGAGGGAATGAATATTTTTTATCTAATTTTATTTAAAAAATTTGTTAAAGGTTGGGATAAGGGCTCCAATTTTATTGGAAGATTTTCCTCTAGGTCTCCATAGAGATCATATCTATGATTATTGGACTAGTTATAAATGGTCCTAACCTCCCTAGAAATTCAAAGAGCCATTAAAAAGTAGATTTCAAAATATTTCTTGGTCTTGGGAAGAAGATTTCTATGCTTCAAAATGGGTCAATAGAGAAAAATTTCAATGAGAATGGAAGGATGCCACACATAATGCTTAAATTTTGATAAGTGAAGTTCCATTCCCATCTCTTACATTGAATCATTTCTACCATGGGATTAAGATAAACTTTCATTTTTACATTTTTATCCATTTCCTAGTTGATAGCTATTTTTGAGGTGATGGGTGGGCTATCCATTCATTAGAGACTCATCCTTCGATTATGAAAATTTTATTTATCCCTCTCTCCTATCTTGGTCCCTAATGCATCCACCTCATATAATTTTAATCTTTATGTTGAGCTCTTTAGGTTGAAATTTTTTTAAGGTGCCTTTTCCTCTAGGCTTCATACCCCCTATCTCTAAGACCATAATTAACCCCCAAATAATATATAAAATGAAGAATACTTCTAACTTGGACAAGGTTACTCCTTGGGAGGTCTCTAATTTTTTTAGGGTTCCTTACCCTCATCAACTATTGAGTTAGATTGAAATATTGAAAATACCCCTCAAAATCATAAGAATCTAAAAAGTAGGTCATCTTCTCTATTTGATGCTTCACCTCCCCATTCTCTTATTAATTATCTAAAAGTGGCTAAGATATATAATTATTTTGTGGTTGTGGAGAAAGTGAACAATTTTTATTTTCTTTACAATAGGCAAAATATAATTATTAAATGTTCTTTTTAATCCTAAATGTATACAACTAAGAAGAAGATTAATATGCTTGAAGCCTTAGATAGAGATAATTATAGGCTAGGGGATTGGTTGAAAGATTTACATGACAAGAGAATTTCAGAAGTGACTTATGTTCTCTCCATTAGGCTCAACAATTGGGTTAACATTAAGGAGTATATTAAGGAGAGTATATTTGATACTCGCTGAGGAGGAAAATAAATAAGTCCCATTTTCCATTTCCAATGTCGAAACTAACCAAGACGAGGTCTTGAGAGGAAACTAAAATAAATTATAAAATTAACTAAGGATATGATGACCAAGATTTATAGATCTCTTTATATTCTCTAGGAGGAAATTGAACGCATGCAAGAAAAATGAAAGAAGAAGGATATGGTGACTAATTTGGTATTTGTGGTCTCTTTTGTGTTGGCCCCTACTCAGGAGAATAAAAAAAAAATGTTCCTAAATCTTATCAATGACCTCAACCAAGATTGGAAGGAGGTTATGGATCCTTACCTTTAGTTTGTTTTTTTTGGTTTCGTGTCTTTTTTCTCTATGTATTTCCTTTTTGCTACGGGTTTTTTTGTGCTAGTTACTTACTAGGATTTTTGTTGGGTGATATCACTTCTTGTGAGTCCCTATATTTTCCTCCTTTTTGGTTGATGTAAGGGTTTGGCCCCCCTCTAAATTTATAGATAACAAAAATATTTTTCCAATAAAAATAGAAATCAACAAATCAAATGATATGCAAATTTCATTTATTAATGATTAAATAAATCCCCCAACATTAGTAAAATATTAATGGTTAAATTGAAACTATAAATTTTTCTCACCAATTGAACTAGTTACTAAAGATTTGTACTCATTGATAGGTTAATGTGTAGAAATAAAATTGCATGAAGGTGATTGGTTCCAGATAATACACATAGATAAACTAAATAAATTTATTATTATGTATTGTAGAGAATCATTAATTATAAATATATTTTATATCATTAGAATTAATGGATTACATACCTTTAAGGAAAAAATGAAGAGCTATAAAATATTGAAACATTAGACAATGTCATTTAGTAGGCATATATCTAAGTCTTACCATCTTTGTATCATGTTTTGATCAAAATAGAAAAAATATACTAACAAACTATGATAAGTTCACTATTTGAATGAAGGATAATTTTTTTGCACAATACTTAGGGTAAAAACAAATTTCAAAGAGATGAACATATACATGAAAACCATAAGAAAAGTATCATCATTACTTAACAAAATGAATGTTCAAATTCAACATGGTAGAAGTGGAATATTAGATAAGGTATTTGAATTGGTGTTAAAATGGAAAGCATTTTTTTCAAAAATGTGGCTAGGTCATTGAAATTTATTGATAAAAAGGGAAGTGCAAAATTTGAAAATTTAGTGGATCAACATATTGCCAACATGAATTTTATGGAGAGACATATGTATCTCTCAAGAATCTGGGATTTTTAAATTGGTAAGTTGATAACCTATCATTACCACTACAACCATCCCTTGTAAAGCCATATGGAGGCTAGAAATATGATATTGACCATAAATGAAAATAGATGAATATATAATTAAATAATAAAATAAAATAACCATCATTATTTAACAAAATGAATATTCCAATTTACTATTATAGAAGTGGAATATTAGACAAGGTATTTGAACTGTTGTCAAAATAGAAAATATTTTTTTTTAATTTATTTTTTTTAAAAAGTGGGGAGGCCTCTCAACCTTATTGATAGAAATGGGAAATACAAAATTTAGAAAGTTAGTGTGTTAGCATGTTGCTAGCATGACTTTAATTTTAAAGACTAGCAAATCCAACTAAGACTAAATTTCCAAAATTACTACCGACTTCATGGTAAAAAATAATTAATACCATAGAAATGATAATTTATTAAGGATTTTCTGAAAATAGAGATAATCCATCATTAATATACATAGATTATGATTGACATATTAACATATCAAAATATATATACAATAGGTGACCAACATGTCAAATTCATCAAATATAATATGAAGTGATACTACAATAATTTTGCCTCCTTTAGCCATTGAATACTCTTCATCTTCTATGCTCAAGGATGATAATGGGGCCCAAATGCTTTTTCCATGCAACCAAAAAGTGTTTAGCTCCTATGGTGCTCAACATTAAAGGTTTATCACCTGACCTTGGATGAAGAACCTAGTAAATTGAAACTGATAGGTCAGATGGAATATAGTGTATTAGTGTGACCTATCTATATTTCACCTATGATAATCTAGCATCTTCAAAATGATGTGGTAGAGAGAAAGGACAAAAAAATACAGTTTCAAAATATGCAACATTTTTTTAGCTAGAGCATAATTTGTACCAATTACCTGGCAAATAGGATTATAAAAATAAATCTAATACTTATCATTCCATGATATTCCACATTTGACACCCATCTATAGAAATAAAAACACATATGAAATAAAATAAAAATAGAAAACTCATCTTGCCCATGTTTTCTATTTCAAAACAAAGAAACTACCTCTCCTTCTACTAATGTTAACTTTCAAGAATGCCTACTAAAGCATAGATCATACAAAAGATCATAAGTGCATACACATTAAAAATACTAGCATGCATATGAAAGCATGTACAATAATACAATTTCAATAATATAGGTCTATATGTCTACAAAATCAATCATAGTTATATATAAAAGCATTTATCTACGTATCCATTTGTTGATAAGATAATCAAATATGTTTACACTCATGCATTATTCTTGTCTTTGTAAGTGAAGACAAGAATAATTCAAAACAAAAATTCATGAACTCTTTCATAAATAATTTAATTAAAAGCAATTCAAGTGATTTCTACACAATTTCTTAGGAATTATTGTAGCATTATCAACTATCTTTTGTGCTTTTTCACTTGTCTATTTATCTAGTTTTGAATACATAACAATAATTATTTATTCATCCAACATTTGTAAACAAATTATTCACTAAACACAATTTTCCTTTAGTGAAAAATGATATTACCCATTTAGATTAAATAATTGGGGTGAAGTGGTTTACTTTTAGAAATGTAATATTCAACGTTTATAAAACTCAACATTTTATACATTTGAACAAATATAGTGATGTGAAGGAAATAACTTAGAATGTCCAAAATTTCTCTTCACCTTATGTTTTTTTCATTATTATTATATGTATTACTATTATGAGTTTCTAATCTTTCCCTATCATTAAGGAATCTCTCCCATAAAATAGGTTTTTCCTTTAATTAAGGGAGTTCAAATTTAAGCAAGAATATGGTAATAATGCTTATTTATTTATTTTTATTTAGTAAAACATATAATATGCCTACAAAATAAGTATATGGTGCTAGTGAAATCTTTATTAGGAAGTATTTTTTTAAAGTAAAAACTTCCTTTTATTAATAATGTTCATTTCTCATTTTAAAATTATTAAACAAAAGATCTATGTTTTGAGATATAGTAGTAATATTTCATAATAACTAAAAAAATTACGAAATGGCTTCCTGCTCTATAACTACGAGATCCAAGCATAATGTGTTCATGTTGGAAAGCCTCCAAAGGAAATGGAATTTTTTTTGCTCAACGCGATATACCAGAACTTTTAGAACTCCATTAGATCCACCTGGATATGTGGGCTCTCCACATGCTCCTTCATGATCTCATTCAAAGGAGAATCCATGGACTTTAAAATTAGTTTCAAAGAAACAAAAGAAGGTAAATCCTCCTTCACTTTAAATAAATTTTAATTCAATCTTGAGGCGTAATATAAAAAATCCCTTTGTTCTTTCTTTACAAAGTTGGTTTTCTTCTTTGCGCTCTCACAGCCAAAACCCTAAACTAGTTTAATAATCTTCCAAAGCCATCCCTATACTCCCCCTTGCACTGTAGGCTTAAGATTTTAGAATCATCCTCAATAGATCTAAAAACTAAAGGTAACCCTAGGCTAGGTAACCATTCTTTAAAAAATACCCCTTATTCTCCCACACACCATAGATTGAAGCCTTTGACTCCCCATATGATAGAAGTAGATGATAGATTCATCAAATCTACACAGGATTTAATGAAACTAAAAGGTATATTTTTGAGATGAAATGTCTATGGCTTACCATCAAGTAAAATTAAAGATTGGCTCTAAAAGCGTCTCACTAATCAGGTAAGTGTATCTTTACTCAATGAGTTTATTTTTATATATTGTTACAATACAAAAATTAAGGAAAAGTTTTTGAAAAATGGATGCCCTAGTCTATTGGATTTTAATTTTACTGTGTTACACTAGTTTTTGTCCTTTAACCCAATTTTTTTTTAGGGAATCACATTTGCCAGAGTTGTAAAGCTTATTAATATGCCTTTAGAATGCACTAATAAAATTATCCTTAGGAAAATTGGGAATAGACTAGGATCCTTTGTTAGATCTATAAATACTAAATAAGCCCAAATGAAAATAATAATCATAGTGAATATAGATATATCAATAAAATCATTTCCCCTATTACAATTAAAAGCGGCTCCTCATTGTTTAGTATCAACCCTATTATCCTTACTGATCTAGTTAAAGATTTCAAACATACTCCAAAGAACAAAAATATGACTCAACCAAGGAAATACTCCCCTAATGATGTCATTATTAAACTAAAATAAGATGGAGGAGGATTTATAATAAATTATGTTGCAACTCCTCCCTTCGAGTCCAAAGAAATTCCAAACATTAGAAGGAAAACAAAAAAAATAATTTTATAAAGGATCCTTTAGCCTCTCCAGAGTCTCAAAAGAATAGACAGTTAGTAATGCTAGAAGTCCCTCCCCGACCAAGGAAGATCACTAAATCTAAGAATAAGGGGTTGGATGATGCCACTGATGGAAACTAGAATTGAAACAATTATTGTATTGTCATTACTACCAAACCTTAACTGGTGAGATAGTTTCTATCTAGGATAATACCATATCTATTGATTGATGAAGATGATTAGTGATGCAGGAGCATCTCAGGTCCTTGGCAATCCTATGTCACCAAAAACATGTTTGAAGTTTTCTATGTTTCTCGGTTCCTTCTTTGACTAAGTTGGTTCGGTGTTGCTCAGTTTCCTTTGTTTATCGGTGTTGGTTGGTTATCTCTTTGGCACTTAGTGAATTTCCCTAGCACTCGATGATGCTTTTCTAGTGCTCAATTTCCTTGCTTATCAATTTGTTTATTTTGGATTTTTGTTGAGGCTGACTCTTGCGTTTATGTTTGGTCAAGGATTTAATGTTGGTATCTATCATTGGGAAGCATGTGGACCTAGATCTAGTCATTCCTTCCATTGATGGTGAATCTGAAGGCCGACTTGATTCAATAGGCTCTTGTATAAATATAGTTGTTTGGTTGAGTTTAGGGAGTCATTTTTTGGATACAAGATAGAAGATAGAAAATTAGAGATTGTTGATAGATCCTCGCATGTTGGAGGACTTCTATACTTGATTGTAATATCTAGCCTAAACTAGGAAGACCTTACAACCCAACATGTATGAACCAAATTGAAGATAATATATGAAATCATTGCATTCTCTCTCTCACTGTTGTGTTTGTTGCTTTTGTGTGTAATCCCTACAAGGTGGATCTGGTCAGGGTGTGCCTTTGGACCATCTCCCCATCTTCCCTTGTGTCAAGTGCTATCAGAGTGAGGTGAGATCTGGATCTAGGTTTGCAAATCTAGGTTTGAGGGTTCCTTCTTTTCAAACCCTAGTTGAATTATTGTGGGGTAGTAGATTGTGATTTGGCCTACAATTGTAGAGGGTTTCAAGATGGTTCATGGGAGGTGAGATGCAGATCTAGGATTGGCAGACATGTTGAGATAGCTTGCTGCTAGATTAGAAGCTATTGAAATAGCCCAGAGAAGAGGAAGACATCTTGAAGATATTAGTGATGATGAAAATGAAGAAGAACAAGGTGATGTAGAACCTGCACCAATGATGGATCAAGGTAAGGAAATATTGTTGAAAGATTTGACAAATCTGAAATCTACACCACACTTTAATCCTCCTGAGTATATTGGAAAATTGGATTCTGATGAATTGGTGGACTGGATCACTGAGATGGAAAATTATTTTTAGTATGATAATGTACCTGAGGAAAAGAAGGTGAAAATTGTAAGCACAAAATTAAAGAGTCATGCATCCTTATGGTGGGAATATCTGCAGTTGGACAGAAAGAGGAAAGGCAAAGACAAAATCAAGGTATGGAATAAAATGGTGAATAAATTGAAAGGGAAGTTCTTACCTTGTGATTATGAGATTAACCTAGTTAAGTGAATGCAAATTTTGAGGTAGAAAGATAGCTCGATAAATGAATATACTGACGAATTCTATAGGTTAGATATCAGATTTGGACATGATGAAGATGATGTGGAAAGAATTTCTAGATAGCTAAATGGTTTGAGAGTTTCCATCCAAGAAGAAATCAGTTTGATCAAATTGGAGAACATTGAAGAGGCTTATCAATTTGCATTGAAAGCTCAAGAGAAATTGAAGAGACATGAGAAAGAACCTAGAGGTGGTGGATTCCCTAGAGGAAGAGGTAGATCTTATGGTGAAAACAATATATCTAAACCTTAAAAGATAACTATGGATAAAGACAAGACTGAGTGGAAAGGTGAAAGTTTATCTAGAGGCAGAGGTAGTAACTATCAAGGTTGCTATAACAAAGGTGGTTTCCAAGGAACTTTTTATAATTGTGGAGAAGAAGGACATAGATCATTTGAGTGTACACATGAAAGTAAGAAGGTTGGTAATAGTAGAAATGCTTTGGTGCAAGAAGAGTCACTAAATGAACCTGAGAAGGAAAATAGCTTGATGGTAAGGAGAGCACTTTGGAGTGAAATTAATAAGGAGGATCCGGTAAGGAAAAGTTTGTTTAAGATGAGATGTAGAGTTTCTGATGATGTTTGGAAGGTAATCATTGACAGTGGTAGCTCAGAGAATTTGGCATCTCAGGAAATGGTGACAAAGTTGTAGTTGAAAAGGTTGGAACATCTAAAGCCCTATCATATTTCATGGATCAAAGATGAGCATACACTCTTGGTAATTGAACAATGTTATGTGAATTTGAAAATTGTAAAGTACTATCATAAGGTGTTATGTGATATCATGCATATGGATTGTTGTCATATTTTGTTTGGTAGACCTTGGCAATATGATAGACATGTTATATATGATGGAAGATTGCATAAATATACTATTTGGGCTAATGGAAGAAGACAAATCTTGTTACCTTTGATGGAAGAACCTATTAGTAATGTTTTCACGTATGTGAAAATTTTCTTGATGGAAGGAAGAACGTTTGTTAAGGATTTGAAGAAGAATGACATATGTTTTGTTGTGATTCCTAACAAACCGAGTAAGAAAATAGAGGATAGTGTCCCTAAGGAGATAAATAAGTTACTCATCGAGTATAGTGAAATCATTTATGATAATGTACCTGATGGTTTTCCACTAAAGATAAGCATTGATCATTGCATGGATCTAATCCCTGGAGCTAGTTTACTGAATAAGGCACCACATCGATTGACACCTACCAAGAATTAGGAATTGAACTGACAGATTCAAGAATTGTTGCAGAAAGGTTTGATTAGAGAAAGTTTGAGTCCTTGTGCAGTACCTGATGTATTAGCACCTAAGAAGAATGGAGAATCAAAAATTTGTACTAATTCTAGAGTAATTAAAAAGATAAGAGTGAAATATAGGTTTCCTATACCAAGAATGGATGACATAATGGATAATTTGATTGGAACAAAGTATTTTACCAAAATTGATTTGAAAAGTGGGTATCATCAGATCAGAATCAGAGAAGGTGATGAGTGGAAGACTACTTTCAAGACAAAAGAAGGTTTGTATGAGTGGTTGGTTATGCATTTTGGTTTAACTAATGCATCAAGTACTTTTATGAGATTGATGAATGAAGTTTTGAAGAAATTCTTGGGTAAGTTTGTGATTGTATATCTTGATGATATTCTGATATTCAGTAAGACAAAGAAGACAATTTATTGCATGTTAAACAAGTATTACAGAGGTTGAAAGAAGAAAAGTTTTTGATAAATATGAAAAAGTGTTCATTCATGAAAGAGGAAATTGTGTATTTGGGATTTGTGATTTTAGCTGATGGTTTGAAAATAGATCCTGAAAAGGTTGAAGCTATTTTGAATTGGCCTACATCTAAGAATGCTAGTGAGGTAAGATCATTTCATGGTTTGGAAAGTTTTTACTAAAAGTTAATTAGGAATTTTAGTTCAATATGTAATACTATGACTAAGACTATGAGAGGAGATAAAAGAGAATTCAAGTGGACACATGGAGTTGATAAAAGTTTTGAGACTTTGAAGCAGAAGGTTGCTGAATTTCTAGTTTTGGCATTGCCTGATTTCATTAAAGTATTTCAAGTGGAATGTGATGCAAATGGTAGTGCAATAGGAGTTGTATTGAGTCAAGAAGGTAAACCTATTGCTTTTTTTAGTGAAAAGTTAAATGATGCAAAAAGGAAATATTTTGTGTATGATCAAGAATTATATGCTATTGTTCAAGCACTGAAGAAATGGAGACATTATTTAATATAGAGTGAATTTGTGTTGTATACTGATCATAAGGCTTTAAAATATTTGGGTAGTCAGAATAAGTTGAATCAGAGACATATGAAATGAGTTGAGTATTTATAGAGTTATACATTTGTGATAAAGCATAAGAGTGGAGTCACTAACTGAGTTGTTGATGCATTGAGTAGAAGGAGATCTTTGGTGATTGAGATGAAAATTGAAGTTCTTGGCTTTGATGACATGAGAGATTCTTATGAATTTCATCCTGATTTTTCTGAGTCATGGAGAAAGTGCATAGAACCTATTCAAGATCAACCCAATACTAAATGGGAAGAATATTTTATTCAAGAAGGTATGTTGTTTAAAGGTATTCAGTTGTGTATACATAGAGGAGAAATGAGAACTAATTTGATAAAAGAGAAACATAGTAGTGGTTTGGCTGGAAATTTGGTGTTGATAAGACATTGAATTTTCTTAAGGAGAAATACTTTTGGCCATAGTTATACAAAGATGTTCAAAAATTTGTGAAAAGTTGTGTAATTTATCAAGTTGAAAAAGGAGTAAATCTGAATACTAGATTGTATACACCAATTTATGTGCCTGATAAACCTTGGATTGACATCAGTATGGATTTTTTTCTTGGCTTACTGAAGACAGTAAAAGGTAATGATTCTATATTTGTTTTTGTGGATAGATTTTCTAAAATGGCACATTTTATACCTTTAAGAGAGGCATCAGATGCAATACATATAGTAGATCTTTTCTTTAAGGAATTTGTCAAATTGCATGGATTACCAAGGACTATTATCTCTGACCGAGACACTAAATTTTCTAGATACTTTTGGAATACCCTTTGGAGAAAGTTTGGCACCGAGTTGAAATATAGTTCTACATTTCACCCACAAACCAATGGACAGATAGAAGTTGTGAATAGAAGTTTGGAAAATATTTTGAGATGTTTAGTTGGAGACACACCAAGTAATTGGGATTCTGTATTGGCACAAGAAGAGTTTGCATATACAATAATTTAGTGAATAGGAGTACTAGAAAAACACCTTTTGAGATTGTAAATGGCATACAACCGAGAGGTATATATGATTTGAGGGATATTGCTGATGAAAGAAAGAGGAGTGTTGAAGGAGTGAAGTTTGCTAAGTACATGAAGACATTGCATGAAGATGTGAAACATAAGTTGGAACTAAGTAATCAGAAATACAAAGAAAGAGGTGATAGATCAATGATGCAGGGGCATCCAAGGTGGCAGGGGCATTCTATGTTCTCGACAAATTGCATGGAGTGTTTGTGTTTTGGCCGATTTTCACTCGATTGCAGCCTTGACCGATGGTCTTGGTCATTAAAGGAGGCTCAATCACTAAAGGAACTTGGTAGTCCCTGGCACTTGGTAAAGGTGTTTCTCGGTCATGCCTATGGTGCTTGGTCGACACTGGTGCTCGGTGATGCCTGGCGTGCTCAGTAATTTTACTGTCACTCGGTAGTTCTGACTTACAGATTGGAGTTCTATGTGATTTTTTGGGCCAACTTGGTTAATTAATTGTTGGTAGCCATTGTCTTAGGCCGACATGTAGAATTAAATGTTTCTATACATTTGTAAGCCAACTTGTATGGCATTTAATTATTTGTTTTGGGGAGTTAAGGGTTTCATCCAGTTGACTTGTGGCTGATGATTAGTATTTAAGGAGGGCTTGGGTAGATGTTTAAGAGAGAGAGAGAGAGAGGGGAAATGAGAACTAAGAGAAAAGGTTCATGACTTGGAGAACTTGGTAGATCTAGAATTTAGATGTGAAGCTAAAGTTGGCGAAGTTGTGGAAAATTTCTTGATGTTCCTATAGATCAGATTATAATCTGATAGTCCTTTATAGTAGAGTTAGGGGTTGTATACTTGGGAACAAGGAGATTTCTTGGAGGCTTGCAAGCTCAATTTTATATCTACCTTAGGGTTTCCATTAGCTTTTGATTGTCTTTAGAGCTGAGCTAGCTAAGATTGTATTAGATCTGGTTGTGGATCTTGCAGAATTATTTTATTTTATATTTGGCCCTAACCTGAAAGGCCTTATAGCGGGGCATGTTAATGAAAATTGATTGAAACATTTGTGGTGTTGTCTATATTGTTGAGTATTCTACTATGTAATTATTTTGGCTACAAGGTTTGGAATTTCCTTCATTGGATCCATCATCCTTGACTACATAAGGTGGTATCAGAGTGAAGTTTTGTTCCTATTGGAGTGAAAGCTTGATCTTGTTGAAGAAGTTTGACCTAGTAAGGCTGATCTTGTGAAGTTGATCTTATTGGAGAAAAGATTGTGTGAAATCTAAATTGTAGATCTGAAGCACTGAACTTGTGGAATTGTGCCCTAGTTGTTTACAAGATTGTAGGATGAAATCTGACTTGTTGCAACTTGGAAATTGTCACAAGGTGGTCGGTGAGGGTTTTGTTGCAGAGGGTTTCTCTTATTCTTTAAGGATGCCTTTGAGAAGATTGGACCCTAGAGTTATTTTAGATCTGTGTGATACTATTGAATCCCAAATCATAGAGAAGGTGAAACCATATTTTAGATCTAAGATGGAATTGATGAAGAATGATATGGTCACTGAGATCATTAGAACTATTGCTGGTATACCTCAGAATGTTGGAACTAAGGATGGCTATGAAGAAGTTACTGAAGAATTTGAAACTGCTGGATCTAGTGGTGATGATCAGAGGAAAAAATTTGGTGAAGATATAACTGCTCAATTGCCTAGACCTGCTACTCGGTTTAGAAATTACCGAATGGAAGTTTCTACTTTCTCTGGTACTTTGAAGCCCAACAATATGATTGATTGGATTGGTGAACTTGAAGATTTCTTTGAGCTAAAAGAATTTGAAGATCCTCTTCGGGTGAGATTAGCATAGACAAAGTTGAAAGGACATGCTGCTCATTGGTGGAAAGATCTACAGAGAGACCGAGAAGCTGAAGGTTAAACAAAGATCAATTGGTGGAGATTGATGGTGACTAAGTTTACAGCTAAGTTCATACTGACTGACTATGGGATTGACTTGTTTAAGAAGTTATAGAATCTGAAGCAGAAGGAATTGTCTATTGAAGATTATACTGAGGAGTTCTAAAAACTTACTATTTGGTCTGGACACTGAGAGCTTGGTAAGGAAAAGGTAGCTTGGTATGTGAATGGACTGAGATTCAATATTTAGGATGAGCTTGGTATGATGAAGATTGATTTTGTTGAAGATGCTTATCAGTATGCTTTGAAGGCAGAAGATAATTTGAAGAGGAAACAACCTAGTAACTCTTGAGGGAAGGAAATGATTGATCACTTGGTGAAGGAGAAACCAACTGATGCAAAAGATGAACTGAAACCTATGGAACCAAAGAAGATAGGTTGAGTTATCTTTAAAGGTACTTGCTATAACTGTGGAGAGGAAGGACACCATTCGTTTGAATGTACATAGAACAAGGTTGACTGATGAACTACTGTGATGAATGAGAACATTCAGAATGAACCTAAATTAGAGAGCTTGCTGCTTCGGCAAACATTGCTCGGTAAAAAGGATGAACCTTGTCAAAGGAGTAATTTCTTTAGGACACGATGCAAGACTGAAGGTAAACTATGTGATGTTATTGTTGATAGTGGTAGCACTGATAACCTTGTTGCTGAGGACCTAGTTTAGAAACTTGGTTTGAGTAGAATGAAACATCCTTGTCCTTATAGGCTTGGCTAGTTACAAGATGTTCATGATTTGGAAGTTAGAGAAAAATGCTTCATTGATGTTTAGATTGACCAGTACAAGGATCTTGTGGTTTGTGACATTGTGAAGATGAATAGTTGTGATATATTACTTGGTAGACCTTGGCAGTATGATTGCAGAGCTATTTATGACTATGTTAGAAATGTGTTTACTATTGAGAAGAATGACATGAATTTTTCACTAATGCCTTTGATGGATGCAATGCTCGATAGGAGAAGCTTGAGTATTGGTAGCCGAGTTGGGAATGTAGATCCTAAGAAAATAAATGATCAGTATGGAGAACCGACCTGTGCATTGACCAAAAAAGACTTGAAGAGGCAGAGGAAACTAAAGTAGAAGACTTTACAAGTAGAAAATGTGGAGGACCTATATGTGAAGAACCGGTTTGGGATTTATGTGTTGAATCCTGAAAGATGTTCTTCTCACATATGAACATCTTTTGGAACCTGGGGTGTTTGATGTAGGGGCATCCAAGGTTTAGGTAGGGGCATTCTGTGTCCTTGGTAAACTTCATGGAGTGTTTGTGTTTTGGCTAGTTTTCACTCGGTTGCAGCCTTGACTGATAGTCTCGATCATTGAAGGATGCTTGGTCACTGAAGGAACTCAGTAGTCCCTAGCACTTAGTAAAGGTGTTTCTCGGTCATACCTATCATGCTTGGTAATACTTGGCATGCTCAGTAATTTTACTGTTGCTCAGTAGTTCTGACTTACTAATTGGAGTTCTATGTGATTTGTTGGGCCGACTTGATGAATTAATTGTTGGTAGCCATTGTCTTGGGCTGACATGCAAAATTAAATGTTTCTATACATTTGTAAGCTGACTTGTATGGCATTTAATTTTATTTTTTTGGGAGTTAAGGGTTTCATCCAGCTGACTTGTGGCCGATGATTAGTATTTAAGGAGGGCTTGGGTAGATGTTTAAGAGAGAGAGAGATGGAAAATGAGAACTGAGAGAAAAGGTTCATGACTTGGAGAACTTGGTAGATCTAGAATTTAGATGTGAAGCTGAAGTTGGTGAAGTTGTGGAAAAGTTCTTGATGTTCCTATAGATCAGATTGTAATCTGATAGTCCTTTATAGCAGAGTTAGGGGTTGTATACTTGGGAACAAGGAGATTTCTTGGAGGCTTGTGAGCTCAAGTTTAGATCTACCTTAGGGTTTCCATTAGCTTCTGATTATCTTCAGAGCTGAGCTAGTTCATAATGTATTGGATCTAGTTGTAGATCTTGCAGAATTGTTTCATTTTGTATTTGGTCATAACCCGGAAGGCCTTATAGCTGGGAATGTTAATGAAAATTGATTGAAACATTTGTGGTGTTGTCTTTATTGTTGAGTATTCCATTTTGTAATTATTTTGGCTACAAGGTTTGGACTATCCTTCATTGGATCCACCATCCTTGACTACATAAATCAAGAATACATAAGACTTTTGCAGTCGGTGATGAAGTAATGGTTCATTTGAAGAAAGGCCAATTTCCTGTTAGAACATATGGAAAGCTAAAAATGAAGAAGTTTGGCTGTTGCAAGATACTAAGAAAATTTGATTGTGGAAATGCATATGAGATTGAGTTACCTGATGATATCGATATATCACCTATATTCAAAATTTCTAATTTATATGAGTATCATGAGTTGGATGAAGAAATAACAATACCAATGGATTATCCTAAGAAATAGATGGAAGAAGTTGAAAATATTTTGGAGCAAAGAATTTGTAGAAGTACAAGAGGAAAATAGTATATGGAATACCTAGTAAAGTGGAAGAATAGACTGATTGAAGATAGTGCATGGATTTCACAATTTTAGTTGGATGTAGCTTAGATCATACCTATTTCGTGATTCAAAGAATCATTTGAAATAACCTTAGGTGTCTAATGTAGGAGTATCAACTTGGGACTTTGGCAATCCTGTGTCACCAAAAACATGTTTGAATTTATGTGTTGCTCAATTCCTTCTTTGACCGAGTTAGTTCGGTGTTGCTCAGTTTCCTTTATTTACTAGTGTTGGTCAGTTATCTCTTTGGCACTTAGATAATTTCTCTAGTGATTAGTGATACTTGTCTGGCACTTGGTTTCCTTGCTTATCGAGTTGTTTATTTTGGATTTTTATTGAGGCCAGATCTTCCATTTATATTTGGTCATGGATTTAATGTTGGTATCTATCATTAGGAAGCTTTTGGACCTAGATGTGGTCATTCCTTTCGTTGATGGTGGATCTGAAGGCTGACTTGATTCGGTAGCCTCTTGTATAAATATAGTTGTTTGGTTGAGTTTAGGGAGTCAATTTTTGGATAGAAGATAGAAGATAGAAAATTAGAGTTTTTTGGTAGATCCTCACATGTTGGAGGAATTCTGTACTAGATTGTAATATCTGGCCTAAACTAGGAAGACCTTATAACTTGACATGTATGAATCAAATTGAAGATAATATATGAAAGAACTACATTCTCTCTCACTATTATGTTTGTTGCTTCCCTGTGTGATCTCTGCAAGGTGGATCTGGTTAGGGTGTGCCTTTGGCCCCTCTCCTCATCTTCCCTTGCATCAATTAGGGAAAAGGAGATAACAAGAGAGCCTAAGGAAAGGTTGAGTTATTTGATACTTCGATGGGTACTTGATTAGCTAGCACATTGATAAGATAATGTATTGTTTATCTAAGTAAGAAGAAGACTGAAGAAGTAGGCTTAACCAAGAAAAAGTGTAAAAATCTAGTTTAAGCCGAGCGAGTAATTTTTAGTGTTGACCAAGTGCCAGTATATGCTGAGTAAATTTAGTGTTGACCAAACATCAGTTTGTGCTAAGTAACAGGAAATTGCTGAGTGACAGTATTTACTGAGGAAGACAATGTGTAGTGATGACCGAGAAGAAGAACACAGTATTGAGCGAGTGTCAGTAATTTACATTTGGAGAAATATTTGAGATTCATAGCTGACATGGTTGAATTCTTTAGATATGTAAATTGTGTTGACTTTATTAATTGATTGTATGGAGTATTTAATGCATGGTAAATCATTTTATTATGGATTCAAAGAGAAGTTTGAAGATGTATCTAGAAGGATAGGTGACGAACATAAATGATGGAAGGATTCGATGGTCTAACCTAAACATAAGATCTACAGAGGAGATTAAGAAAAAAATATGGATCTACCTAATTGAAGAGGTATAAAGTAAAACCTAAGTGTGAGGTTACATCGTGGGTTGAAGTTGTTGAAGTTATTGACTGATAAGTCTAAGTAGAAAGGATGAATGTGAAAATGTGAAGGAGTTGAATAGAGTTGTGATTTCTTGAAGCAAATTCTGAGCAGATCAATGATGGAGATGGAAATGAAGCTCAGTCAATAAACCATCATATATGTGTGAAGTCGATCTGTCATTTGCAAAGTGAGTTGTATGTTTTTTAGATAAGAAACTATGACTACTTTCTAACCATTGTATCAGTCTAAATCTTTTAATCAAGGTTAAACTAATAGTCATTATATAAATCCTTTAACCAAGGTGGCATTCTAATGGAATGTACTTAAATCCTTTAACTAGGTCACTTTTGACATAGTGTTTAAATCCTATAACAGGGTCACACCTAGCAGTGTGTTTGTAAACCTTTAACAGGGTTGGATTTTCACAGAGCTCACTTCAGAAGAGTGAAATATTAGTAACATGTTACAAAGTGGTTTTTCCCAAGTTGGGTTTCCACTATAAATCTTGGTATTATACTTGTGTGAATGTTTTTATATTCTACAAGTTAATTACTTTTGGATAGAGGATTGCATGTTATATGTTTCTAATATATATTTTAGAGACTGAGTTGTGTTGGTGATTAGATTTGAGATTGTTGAAGTGTTTGAAAGTTCAATTGGTACATCTAGACCTGAGAACAACTGATTCACCCCCTCTCTCTATTGTTATAAATAATTCTAAAAACTACTAGGGTTAATTTGGAGGACTCAATTGTAGAAGACATCAGTATAGAAAAATATAAGAATTCTCTGGTGCAAGTTAAAGATCAAGAGGAGGCTATGAGAATATTTGTCTAGAATAGGAACTGAGTAACATAGAAGAAGGTTCTATGGACAAGGAGGAATTTTATAAGAATATAGATTTAATGGATGAGAGATCAGGGTGATCTATGGAAAAAGACAATAATGTAGAAAAAATTGCATCTAAGACCCATCAAGATAGAGTACATTCAGATATCTCATGTCTAGTAAATGGAGATAAGATAGACCAGGGTAAAATAGAATTGAAAAATTATCTTGATCCAATATATATGGAATCAACAAAGGACATAATAGACTTTCTGGGGCTTAACCCTATTTTGGAGGTTGTTTCATCAAAGGGGAAAGGATTAAACCCAAGATATTCTCCCTAAGATTTTAGAATCCTTGGAAAAAGAAGAAGAGGGGGGTAATATAGATCCCTTGATGATCAATGAGACTAATTCAAATGAAAACCTAGGATTTAAAATTGAAATTTCTAGGAAGAGTCTCCCAGATTGTGCCTTTATACCCAAATCTAGAGGAAGGAAGTCCCTTAAGGAATTAAGAGAAAACGTTGGGGCCTTAGGAGAAACTAAGATAACTAAACTTTTAGATGTAGGGAAGGGAAAGTTCCTTCCCAATTGGAAAGGAAAATCACTACATGGAATGTTAGGGGCCTTAATGCCCCTAACAAAAAAATCCTAATTAAAAGGCATTTATCTCTTTTGAATAAGAAATTATTATGCTGCAGGAAACAAAATTATATGAGGATGACTATAAACTATTGAATAGGAAATTAGGAAGTTGGGAATTTTGTGGCTCCTCCTCGGTAGGAGCATCAGGGGGAATAGGTATTATTTGGAATCCTTGGAAATGCATCTATATGCTGTTAGAAATGAGATCGAATTGGATGAGTGGTAGGTTTAGAAGGATAAGAATGATGGAATATGGATGAAGTGACTGAGAGGGGGGGGTGGTGAATCAGTCAACCATAAAACACTTCACAATTATTTCTTTCCAGATCCCTTAGGATATCTTAAAAAATGTTATCTATTTTAGCACTCGGTAAATAGATTGCAGTAACTTTGAAGATGCAGAAAGTATTAGAAAAATTATCTTTTAGATATTCATCAGCACTAGTGTATGATTAAGATAGCAATTAAGAACACAAGAGACACAAGATTTAATGTGGAAACCCAATATGGGAAAAACCACCAATGTATCTAGATACTGATTTTCACTTTTCTGAAGTGATGCCCAGTTAGAAGCCAACCCGGTAAAAGGTTACAAAACACACTGTTAGGTGTGACCTTGTTAGAGGATTTAATCACCCTGCTAGGAGTGGCATGGTAAGAGGTCTTGAAAATAATTCAATGGAATTGTCACCTTGTTAGAGGATTTACAATATGGTTGTTAAACCAACTCGGTTAAGAGATTTAGAATTCACTATTACAATGATAAGAAGGTAACAACGAAAATGACCTGTATAATAATGCAACTGCCTTGCTAATTACAAATCTCTGTTTTGCATAAGTGTGATCCTTCCTGATCGAATAAATCTCTGCTGCACCTTAAGGATATCTAAACATCCTTCACAAATTTGCACACACCTTTCCTATCTTTCTTCTGTAAATCTTTTGCTGTATTTCTTATTTATTTTTCACATTTGACCTTTTATTTATATGATTTTAGATTTGTCAAATCAACATTATTTAGTATAACAGTCGGCTGAATTAAGAAAACTCTATTTGCAAAAATCCTTCAAGGGCTGATAGTGCTCGGTGACCATAACTTTCTACAATCTTTCGGAGACCGAGGGAACTCGGTAAACACTGACAATCCTTTACCTTCGATAATTGACTGAACTCAGTAAACACTAAATTTCTTTTGATGACCAACTGAACTCAGTAAACACTAAATTTTCTTTGACGACTGACTGAACTCGGTAAATGCTAAATTTTCTTTGATAACCGAGTGGACTCGGTAGACATTGATTTTCTTTGATAACTGAGTGGACTCGGTAAGCACTAATCTTCCTGTCTGGCCGACCGACTGAGCTCGATAGGAACTGATTATTGTAGACTATGACATTGTGTGACATCAAAGACAATACATAATTTGAGTAGCAATTTCCTTCAGATAATTGTTTCCAACAATCTCCCTCTTTGGCATTGATGGAAACACAATATGTCATAGCATAAGAAATTTGAAAGAATTAGCTTGGTTCAGATTCAAATCTCCCTTTGTCAGCAAACTTCCTTTATCCTGAAAATTCTTCCTTCTAACTATTGAAAATTTCTTGAAGTAATAGCAAAGACATAGCAAACACTCCCTCTTTGACAACACATGCCAAAGACAATTCACATATTACTGGTGTAAATTAATGTACCTCAAGTACTAATTCATATGCAATGATTCCTTGAATATGCTGCATCAACTGGTTGATTTTCATTCATGTTCTGGTTGATGCATCACTAAAACTGTATTTAGTGAGCCTCGGATAGGGGAATGACCCCTAACTTACCTCTTAGATACACAAATGCATCCTTAGGTAATGGTTTGGTAAAAATGTCTGCAATCTGTTCTTTTGTATGAATATATTCTAATCTGATTTCCTTGTCCTACACCAATTCTCTGACAAAGTGATATTTAATAGCAATGTGCTTGGTTTTGGAATGCATCACTGGATTCTTTGAAATGTTTATTGCACTGGTATTGTCACAAAATATAACAACTGGTTCTTTGATTTCAACCTTCATACCTTCTAATAACTATTTAAACCAAATAATATTTGAATAGTTTATTGTAGCAGCAACATATTCTGCTTTAGCTATGGATTGAGATGTGCAATTTTGCTTTTTACTAGTCCAGGATACTAGTCCTTTTCCAAGAAAAAATGCTCCACCACTTGTGCTTTTTCTATCATCAATGTTCCCTACCCAATCAGCATCAGTAAACACTTTTAAGTCTAGATTGCCTCCAAATTTATACCACAAACCATATTCTTCAGTTCCTCTTAAGTATCTTAAGATTCTTTTGATTTCCATCATATGATTTTCCTTAGGTTTTGCTGAGAATCTAGCTACTATACTGACTGCTAAGGCAATATCAGGTCTTGTATGTACTACATACTGCAATTTTCCAATCATAGATCGGTATAGGGTCTGATCAACTTCTTTTGAATCATCATTTTTGGTAAGTTTCAGTCCAGTACACATGGGTGTACCAACTGGTCTTGAATCTTCCATACCAAACTTCTTAAGTATTTCCTTAATGTATTTAGATTGAGTAATGTATATACCATTCTTGCTTTCCTGAATTTGAAGACCAACAAAGAATTTTATTAAACCAAACATAGACATTTCAAATTCTTTGTTCATTTGCTCTGAAAATTCTTTGCACTAATCCTCATTCCCTGTAAATATAGTATCATCTACAAATATTTCTGCCAATACAATTTTGTCATTCGGTCCTTCTTTAATATATAGATTGCTGTTGTCATTGGCTCTTTTGAAATTAATCTGAATCAAATAGTTATGGAGTCTTTCATACCATGCTCTAGGAGCTTGTTTCAAACCATACAATGCTTTGTGTAACCTACAGACCATGTCCTTTTTATCTGGATCAACAAAACCTTCAGGTTGTTCAATGTAGACTTCTTCATCAAGAATTCCATTGAGAAATGTAGATTTTATATCCATCTGATATACCTTAAATCCTTTGTGTGTTGCATAAGCAAGTAGAGTTCTTACACCTTCTAATCTTGCAACAGGAGCAAAAGTTTCTCCATAATCTATACCTTCTTCTTGACAATAACCTTTACATACCAGTCTAGCTTTGTTTCTAGATACTTGACCATCTTCATTCAGCTTATTCCTGAATACCCATTTTGTTCCAATTACATTCTTATCTTTAGGTCTAGGTACAAGAGTCCAAGTTTTGTTCTTTTGTATTTGTTCTAATTCTTCATTCATTGCTTCAATCCAACTTTCATTTTCCAATGCATCTTTGATATTTCTAGGTTCAAAGTCAGTAAGCAGACATGTACCTTTTAGCTTGCTTCTTGTCATAGTACCATCTGATTTGTTTCCAATAATTTGATCTGGTGTATGATGTCTTCTGACATATTTGGCTAGTATAGATTCCTTGCTTTTTGAATGATTCATGCTGTTGTCTTCTAGGATCTCTTCTTCAGGTTGCTCGGGCTCGGTAGATATTTGCTCGGTAACTTCAGGCTGAGACTCGGTCTGAATTTCTTCCTGTGACTTGGTTTGAACTTCTTCCTGTGACTCGGTTTGTGACTCAGTAACTGTGCTTGGCTCGGTAGATATAGTTTCCTCATTGATAGTTGTGTCTGCCAATGTTTCAGGTTCAATGTAAATGAATCTTCTATAGTTCTCAGGTTCCCTTTTTCTTTCTTCCTCAGTCTTTTCTGCAAACTCATCAAATTTTACATGTATACTTTCGATGACTTTGTGAGTAGATAAGTTCAAACATTTGTATGCCTTGCTTTTGCTAGAATATCCTAGGAATATTCCTTCATCACTTTTCACATCAAATTTATTTCTTCTGGATTCTTTTAAGATATAACACTTGCTACCAAATATTTTCATGTAACTTACATTGGGTTTATAGCCATACCATAATTCATAAGGAGTTTTGAATGTGTCTTTCTTCAATTGTACTCGGTTCAAGGTATGAACTACAGTGTTGATAGCTTCCTTCTAGTACTTTATAGCAATGTTCTTTTCTATCATTAGAGTCCTTGCACAATCCATAATAGATCTGTTTCTTCTTTCTGTTATTCCATTCTGCTCAGGAGTTCTAGGATCTAATACCTATCTTTTGATTCCTCTTTCAATGCAAAAGTTGTTAAAATCATGGGAGATGAATTCACCACCTCTGTATGATCTTAAGCATTTCAATCTTTTTCCTGTTTCCTTTTCCACTCTTGCTAAGTAGCATTTGAACTTTTCAAATGCTTCTAATTTTTCTCTTAAATACATAACAGTCATCATTCTAGAATAATCATCAACGAAAAGAATAAAGAATTTATCTCTAGTATAGCTTTGTATTCCAATAGGTCCACATAAATCAGTATGCACAATTTCCAAAATTTCTTTAGACTGATAATTCTTACTCTTGAAACTAGTTTTACTCATTTTGCCAATCTGACAATTCTTACATAGACTAGTATCAGGTTTCTTCAAAGTAGGAATGCCTCTAACCTTCTTGAATTTGCTTATTTTTATCATGTTATCAAAATTCACATGACATAACCTTTTGTGCCATAGCCAACTTTCTTCAATTTGAGCAATAAAGCATAAATATTCACTGAGATCAAGATAAAATAAGTTACCTTTTGTTTGTTTGCCTGATCCAATGAGTTTTCCTTTTTCATCCAGCAGTCTTGCTTGACCATTCATGAATTCAACCTTGAAACCAGTGTTGATTAGCTGTGCTACACTTAGAAGATTATGTTTTAGTCCTTCAACCCAATAAGCATTATCACATATGAGTTTTTTGGTTAATGAGATTCTTCCTTTTCCTTTTATACAACAAGGTTCATTGTTTCCAAATCTTACATTGCCACTATCACAGTCTTCTAGATATTCAAATTTTGTCTTGTCACCAATCATGTGGTGTGAACATCCACTATCTATTATCCATATATCATCTTTGCTTATATGAGAAATAAGTGCCATCTTATCTTCATCATCATCAGATTCATCTTTTATAGCAATAAAGATAATTTCTTCTTCACTATCATCAGAATCTTTAGCCATAAAACATGTTTTCTTAACTTTATCCTTGAATGATTTGAAATTATTTTTGCCATAGTACTTGTGACTTCTCTTCTCTTCATTGACTTGCTTGTTTGGGCACCTAGCTACAATATGTCCAATTTCTTCACATGAAAAATAGATTAAAGGAGTTTTACCTTTATATTTACCTTTCCCTTTAGAGTACTTCTTTGCAAGTAATGCTTCTACAATTTCAAGATCACTATCAGAACTTTCTTCTGATACTTCTTCACTTTCTAACTGAACTTCTTTAATTTTCTTGTTCTTCTTTAGTGAAACCTTGGCCTCAAATGCTGATTCAATATTTTTGGAACTAGGAACATAGTTGTCATAGTTGTCTAATTCAAAGGCTGTCAATCTTCCAACTAAAGCATCCAAAGTTATATTGTGGTTTGTTTCACATCTTCTTTCTTGAATAGCTGATACTCTTATTACATAGATAGGGAGTAATGTTCTGAGTACCTTACTTATAACAGTTTCATCTGAGATTGTTCCTCCAGAAGCTCTAATTGCACTTACACTTGCTTTGATTCTTTCAACATATTTTGCAATGTTTTCATCTTCCTTCATATTCATCTTGTCAAACTGTCCTCTTAGGCTTTCTGCTTTGGCTCTTTTCACATTTGCATCACCACCATATATTTTCTTCAGTGTCATCCACATTTCATATGCAGTAGTGCATTCTTTAATATCATCAAATTCTTCATAGCTGAGAGTAGATGCAATGTCTATCATCATGGTGTTATGAGTCTTTTTCTCTGCAATATCTTCAATAGTTAATGCGCTAGTAGGAACTGTGTATTCTTCATCAATGTATTTGCATCTTGAATCACCAATGGAAGCCAGATGAAGTCGCATGAGACCTTGCCATACTGAAAAGTTATCTCTGTTGAGCTTTGGAATTTCCCTCTTGTAAGACATCCTAATCTTTAGCTTAGGTCCTTGAAACCCTTCCTGCAAGCACCAAAAGCTCTGATACCAATTGATGGAATATGGATGAAGTGATTGAGAGGGGGGGGGGGTGAATCAGTCAACCATAAAACACTTCACAATTATTTCTTTCCAGATCCCTTAGGATATCTTAAAAAATGTTATCTGTTTTAGCACTCGGTAAATAGATTGCAGTAACTTTGAAGATGCAGAAAGTATTAGAAAAATTATCTTTTAGATATTCATCAGCACTAGTGTATGATTAAGATATCAATTAAGAACACAAGAGACACAAGATTTAACATGGAAACCCAATATGGGAAAAACCACCAATGTATCTAGGTACTGATTTTCACTTTTCTGAAGTGATGCCCGGTTAGAAGCCAACCCAGTAAAAGGTTACAAAACACACTGTTAGGTGTGACCTTGTTAGAGGATTTAATCACCCTGCTAGGAGTGGCCTGGTAAGAGGTCTTGAAAACAATTCAATGGAATTGTCACCTTGTTAGAGGATTTACAATATGGTTGTTAAAACAACTCGGTTAAGAGATTTAGAATTCACTGTTACAATGATAAGAAGGTAACAATGAAAATGACCTGTATAATAATGCAACTACCTTGCTGATTACAGATCTCTATTCTGCATAAGTGTGATCCTTCCTAATCGAATAAATCTCTGCTGCACCTTAAGGATATCTGAACATCCTTCACAAATTCGCACACACCTTTCCTTTCTTTCTTCTGTAAATCTTCTACTGTATTTCTTATTTATTTTTCACATTTGACCTTTTATTTATATGATTTTAGATTTGTCAAATCGACATTATTTAGTATAATAGTCAGCTGAATTAAGCAAAATCTATTTGCAAAAATCCTTCAAGGGCCCATAGTGCTCAGTGACCATAACTTTCTACAATCTTTCGGAGACTGAGGGAACTCGGTAAACACCAACAATCCTTTACCTTTGATAACTGACTGAACTCAGTAAACACTAAATTTTCTTTGATGACTGACTGAACTTGGTAAACACTGAATTTTCTTTGACGATCGACTGAACTTGGTAAATGCTAAATTTTCTTTGATAACTGAGTGGACTCGGTAGACACTGATTTTCTTTGATAACTGAGTGGACTTGGTAAGCACTAATCTTCCTGTCTGGTAGACCGACTGAGCTCGGTAGGAACTGATTGCTGCGGACTATGACATTGTGTGACATCAAAGATAATACATAATTTGAGTAGCAATTTCCTTCAAACAATTGTTTCCAACAAAGAAGTAATCTGAACTTTTTATTTATCAATATCTATGGTCCTAAATTCCTTCATGAGAAAAGAAAGATGTGGCAAGAAGTCAATGATTTTACCTTATCCCATCCTAATGAAAAAAATATTATGGGGGGAGATTTTAATGCTATTCTCAACGAAGCGGACAAGATAGGTGGATCTAGAAGCTCATCTCAAACCATGAGAGAATTCAATCAATGGATCAACAATTTGAGAGCTTTAGAAATTAGGACAGGGAATGATGGTTATACCTAGTCTAATAGGAGAACATTTTCATGCATGATTATAGAAAAATTAGATAGGTTATTCTTCCTATGAGATATGGAAAACCTTGATTTTGATATGAGAGAAAAAATATTGCCCTTCTTAGGTTCAGATCATTTTCCAATAGAACTAGCATTTATAGAAGCCATTCTCCCTAAAAAAAAACCCATTCAAATTCAAAAAAATATGTCTTTTAAAGGAAGAATGTCTGAGGAATATAGTAACATGGTGGAACAAAGCCAATTTTGAGGGCTCTAAAACATTTATTGTGATGTCCAAACTTAAATTAATTAAAATAAAACTACTCAATTGAAATCAAACCCAATTTAGAAAGATATTTGAGAAAAAACTAGAAATAGAAAGTAGGATAGGAAGTTTAAATGAGGAAGTAATAGTAAGAGGAATGAATCAGGTATTATATGAAGAGGAAAAGGATTTAATGTTGAAACATGAAGACATCTTAATAAAAGGGGAAATTTTCTAGAAATGGAGATCTAGAGAGACATAGCTAGCCGAGGGTTACAAAAATACCAAATTATTTCATAATAGTTCTAAACAAATGAGATCAACAAATAGGATTTAGAAATTGTGAAAAGATAATGAGGAATGGTTAGAAGATCCTAACCTAATAGGAGTAAAAGTAGCAGATTACTTTGAGAAAATCCTCAATAACATGGAAGGTTCCAATATGATGGTGAAAAATAGGTTACTGAGTTTTATTCCTTGAATTATCATGGAAAAGAAAAATAAAAATTAAATGCTAAATTCACAATGGGAGAAGTCGAGGCAGCCCTTAGGGACCTTCAACCGGCCAAATCTTTGGGCCCTGGTGGCTTTCCTTCTTTGTTTTATTAAAAATGTTGATTTTTCATAGGCATAGAAATTTTAGGGGCTCTAGAAGCTATGAGAAACTCTGAGAAAGAGTTGAATGAAATAAATAACACCTTTCTTGCATTAATTCCAAAGAAACTAGATGTGGAAAATTTAGATGACTTCAAACCAATAGCCCTTTGCAACACTCTATACAAAATTCTGACAAATACCATAGCCAATAGATTAAAACTTCTTATTCTAGTAAGTATATCTAAGGAATAGATAGGTTTATCCCTAAAAGATCAATCCTAGAAGGAGTAATTATAGAATAGGAATCCATTCACTCAGTTCAAATAAAAAAAAACCTAGTATTCTCATAAAGCTATACATCCAAAAAGCCTATGACAAAGTAGACTAGAGATTCCTATGTATATGTCTTGAAGATTTTGACTTCTCTAAAATATGTATTAATTTAATATTTGAATGTATCTTAGGACCCTGTATGTCAATTCTAGTAAACAGTTCCCCAGTAGGTTTCTTTGGGATCTTTCAAGGTCGAAGACAAGGAGATCCATTATGTCCATTTCTCTTCATAATTTTGGCAGAAGCTCTAGGCATATCCCTCTCCAAAGTGAGGGAGAAAAATAGAATTAAAGGAATTATGATAACCTCAGAATTTGAAGCTAGCACTCACCAAAAATTCATAGATGACACCCTTCTTTTTGGAATAGCCAACAAAAAAAAGGCAATTACCTTGAATAACATTTTAGAATCTTATATAGTTGCTTTTGGAGAAATAATCAATGAGGATAAATCTAATATTTTCTTTCTGCATACAAAAAGAGAGGGAGAAAATGATAAATGTAGGATCTTAAACTTTAAAATAGGCTCATTTCCATGTAAATATCTAGGGTTTCAATTGGACAAAGGGATGAGATCAACCAATTTCTGGGATGAAGTTTGTAAAAGAATGGATAAGAAAGTTGAATCATGGAAAGGAAAATGGATTTCTAGTGCAGGTAGGGTACTAATGATCAAATCACTTATGTTAGCTATACCTATCTATCAAATGATGTGTGTTTCAGACTTCCAAAAGGTGTTAAAGAAAAAATAGTGAGAAAGATGAGATCCTTTTTTTGGCAGGGATCTAGGGAAAGTTTAAAGATGGATTTAATATCCTAGGATACCATATGCAAAAGGAAAGAGGATGGAGGGATCAGTATAAAGAACATTTATCTTCAAAATAAATTTGTAGGTGCCAAAATTGTATGGAGTATGGTAAAGAAACCTGGTTCTAAATGGGTAAGGACTTTAAGGTACAAATATCTGGATGGGTAAGATAACCTTAGTATTTTTAGAACACATTCTTTACCCAAAGGTTCTAGAATATGGAATCTTATCTATGAATGTAGACACATCATTGTGAAGGGCCTATCATGGGATGTTAAAGATGGGGGTAAAGTGTTATTCTAGAATGATTCATGGGAGGATGTACCCCTTATTGAGATCAGTTCTATTAGATGATAGGTCAGCTAATCTAGCTATTTCTTCAATGGAATGTTACTTAAAGGACTATATAAAATTATCTGATGAGGAAAGGATAGAAGGATGGAAGTGGAAATCATTAGATCACCTAAATCTCCTAGGGACTTTTCTTAAATCTTCTTATGAATACCCTAAAAAAAGGACTATAATTCTAAGAGGAGGGGAAGAATCAATTATCTGGGTGAGAGAAAAAATGGGATATATAGTGCCAAAGAAGGTTATGACTATCTCCAAAAGATTTCATCTAGAAAAAAAGATCTCCCGATAGATCTATGCTAGAACAAAGAATGTTTATTCAAAGCAGAGATGTTCACATGGGTGACATTACAAAAAGGGATACTCACAATAGATTGGTTTACCAAAATCTATTTCAATGGTTCATCCAGATGTGTTCTTTGTGAGAAGGAATTTGAAGATGTGGATAATTTATGGATAGGTTGTGAATTTTCAAACAGTTGTTAGAACTAGTTGTTATCAAAATTAAATTGGAAAATAGCTCTCCAAAAAGACCTCACCGAATTTTTGAAGAGCTAGCCAAGGAAGGATAACAATGACCTTTATGGTAAAATATGGAAAATATCCCCTTCAATTCTTATTTAGGAAATTTGGAAGGATAGAAATAGAAGAATATTTAAAGACTCTAGATTAAGTTTTAATCAATTCCTAACTAAATTAGAAGCTTGGATATTGGAAGTAGTTAATAGTAGAAATATGTTAGGCAGGAAAGATAGAACCTTCTCAATTAGGGATAGCATCCTTAGGAAAAATTGGTTTGGATTGAATATTTCCCCCTTCATGGGTAATTGTAACTTGAGGAGGCAAAGTTGAAAAGGGCTAGTTGTATTTGGAAACCACCAATAGAAGGCTGACACAAACTCAATTTTGATGAAACTTCAAGAGGAAACCCAAGTGAAGTAGGAGCTAGATGTTGTAGCTATGACTGGAAAGGGAGCAAGATTGTGAGCAAATATTTGTACCTAAGGCAGGAAAAAAATAATTTTGTAGAAATCAGTGCTTTATTAGAAGGGTTAAGACTATGTAATAGGCTCAAAATAGATAAAATAGAAATTGAAGGAGACTCATACTTAGTTGTAAATGCAGTAAGAAGAGGAACAACACCGAACTAGTGTTTGAATGGAATGGTTGAAAAAATCATGGAAATCTTATCAGCTATCCCACTTTACACAATTAACCATATATATAGAGAAGATAATAAAGAAGTAGATCATTTGGAGAATGAAGGTGTGAATGGCATCAAAAAATAACTCCTTAGTATAGAATAGGCTTTGGAAGCCCTTATAGGCTAAATATTAGTTTAAGAAAGCCCTCTCTAAAAATAAGAGTAGAAGAGAAAAAGGCTAGTAATAGATTATCAGCTTCTAAAAGACATCCTTGAATGGTATTAATTCAAAGAGGTAGCAATCAATTAACAACCCTTATTCAATGATACACTAAATAAGGAAATTAAGAAACAATAATTAAAATGAAGTAAAAAGGAGAAATTATGTATTTCAGGAATAATTTAGGATAAAGATGGGCCCTTTTGGAAGGGTCAATTGGTGAATTAGGCCCAGTGATTACGTTCTTAATTAAAATATCTAAAGCATTATCTAGCCCAAGAATTAGCCATCCTTGTTTAAAATCAGTAAGGAGATCGAGTAATGAAGGAGAAGGTAAAGTAATGATCATTCATTAATTATTAAAAAATAAGGCCAACTTAATTATTAAGTATCTAACTGGGATGAGAAGAGGAAGTGCAATAATTAAAGGATACTATTAGTTTTAATAGGGTCTTGGAGTAATCTGCAAATCACTGAAAATCCTGAGAAACCTTAAAAATGGCTTTTTTCATTTTATGATTAAGAGAAACTTATATGACATTAGATGTGATTTTTAGGAATTATGACCAATTCCCTAACCTTTCTCCCCATTGAGTTTAGAAGACCTCCTATTTTAGATGTCACTCCTGGAAACATCCCTTTAGTGATTAAATTTTTAGCTGGAAATCTCTCATTATTTCGCTAAGGACAAGGCATGATGAGAGAAGATAGAGCAATTGAGAAGGAAATGATTCACTTGATATTACATTACTACAGATCTAAAACTCATTCAATTATAACATAAATGTAGGTTAAATAGTTTTGAAATCACAATAGGAGTTGAAGCTTGCCCAAATTTGATGAAGGGTGCTCCCCTTAATACCACAAGCACATAACAGAAATAGACAAACAACAACAATAATATGCAAGAATAGAAAATTGGCTTCTTATTATCTCCACAAATGTGGAATTACAAACTTTCAGAATTACAATATGCAAAGCCACATGGGCATTCCCTTACAATATTCTGTAGGACAAAGCCTTGAATCAATACCCAGATCTACTACCCAGAACTGCCCTAGACAACACTACGGGCCTTCTTTATATAGGCAATTTCCACTGCCCGAGAAGGTTCTAGAAATTTAGCCCTTAGGGCCAACCAAACTTAGAATTATTTTATTTTACAATTTATTACATCAAAGTCGGCTCAAAATGAGTTTTGAAACCCAAACAAAAATTTTGAAGAAAAATTATTTTCTACCATTTCAGGTGACCCAACTTTCAAAGACCATAAGTCATCGCTCGTTGACTCGATTGGCTATTATAACCCCATTCTGGAAATGCCACGAAGAGATCTATAGGCTTGACCTATGCAAAGCGCTCGTCAGCCAAATTTTCAACCTCATACGGGGCCTCTAAAGCCTTCAAAACTGAGTTTGAAGTTTCTGTACCCTACTGCCAATACCAAAAATCTTCAATATCTTCAAAACTACACCTGATCTAGCCATGAAACTTTGCTGGTAAGCTGATATGACTGAGATGAACCTCCATATGTAAAATCAAACATTCTGAGATTGTAAGACCAACTTACTAAAAATAGCAAGTTTCCATAAATAGAAACTCTGCACAAGATAGTCGTTATTGAATACAAAAATAGAAATATTTTTGGGTGATGCAAGATTGCTCTTACACCCAAGATGCTCCTGCATCAAAATTCTCTACCAAAGTTTAGAATGGAGTCAAGGATTTTAACCTTCCCTCTTAAGGACAATAGGAAAATGGCATTCAGGGGTTCAATCAAGCTTGAGAGATGGAATTAAATCCTTAATTCACTCTAGGATGTAGCTCGAAGAGCACTCAAAAAAGGCCTAGGGGATGATAAATTTGAAAATGACTTCTCCATCTGAGTTAATGGCCACATAGTGGGGCTTTTCATAGCACTAGCTACTTTCAATGGGGTGGAGAAAGATAATATAATATCAGCAGCCAAATTAATATTTAAAAATGATTTTTTGGCTGGCCTAGAGAAGGCAGTATGTGGTATAGATAAAAAATTGACTATCCGCTTTACATATATTTAAAAGAGAACTGAGATGGTAGACTTACCCTACATTCCCAACTTCTAGTGCTTGCCTATGTTATTTTTCAAAGACGAAGGAAAATTCAATAAGTACTGGCCAGAGATGAGGAGAAACCTTAATTTCCTGATAAAGATAGTTCTAAAAGAGAAGCTAGAGCTGGACTGGGTGCTGAACTATTGGAGAGCTAAAGGATTCAACATTCCCAAGGAGTTTCACGAAGATGAAATTAACAATGTAAGGATTTTTTCTCCATTAGTAAGAAAGAGCTTGCGAAACTCTGAAGATAATATAGTGGATGAGGAAACTATATTCATTGTGAGGTGAGATGGTGAATCATGGAGATGCAACATGATGAAGGGTGCTCCCCTTAATACCACAAACACATAACAGAAATAGGGAAACAACAACAATATGCAAGAACAGAAAATTGGCTTCTTATTATCTCCACAAATGTGGAATTACAAACTTTCAGAATTACAATATGCAAAGCCACATGGGCATTCCTTACAATATTCTGTAGGACAAAGCCTCGAATCAATACCCAGATCTACTACCCAGAACTATTCTGAACTGCCTAAGACAATAATACAGCCTTCCTTATATAGGCAATTATCCACCGCCTGGGAAGGTTCCAGAATTTTAGCCAATAAGGCCGACCAAACTTAGAATTATTTTATTTTACATTTTATTACATCATAGTCGGCTCAAGATAACCTTTGAAACCCGAACAGAAATTTTGAAGAAAAATTATTTTTCGCCATTTCAGGTGGCCCAACTTTCGAAGACCATAAGTCATCACCAGTTGACCCGCTCGGCCACTATAACCCCATTTCGGAAACGCCACGAAGCGCTCTACAGGATTGACTGGCGCAAGCGCTTGTCACGCAAATTTTTGACCTCATCCGGGGCCTCTAAAGCCTTCAAAACTGAGTTCAAAGTTTCTGTACCCTGCTGCCAATACCGAAAATCTTCAATATATTCTAATATACACTTGATCTGGCAATGAAACTTTACTGGAAGACTTATATGACCAAAATGAACCTCCAAGAAAGAAATCAGATCATTCTGAGCACATACGAAAATTACCAAAAATAGTAACTTTCCATAAATAGCAGCTCTGCACAAAATAACCCTTATTGAATTCAAAAATAGAAATATTTTTGGGTGATGCAAGATTTCTCTTACACCCAGGATGCTCCTGCATCAGACACCCAGGGTAATTTGAGAAGTGACCCTGTCACGACTCAGGTGTGCAGAGGAAAACCAAGATGGTTAACCTCCTCCTTTGTTAGCCACGATGAATCTTCTACAGGTCGTCCTTTCCATTTGACCAAATACTCTTCATATGTCCTATTCCTTGTGCTTCTACCAACACGACTGTCCAGTATGTCTTCGATCTCCTTAGTGTCTGAACTAGTTGCTGGAATAATCCACTGTGCTACTGTGATCTCATCTTCAACACCTCCCTCATGATACTCTGTCAGATCTGAAATGTTAAACACTGGTGAAATATTTAGCTCACTAGGCAATTCTACCTCATATGCGTTTCCTGAATCATGTTTCTTCAATATCCTGCATGGTCCAAACTTCTTCATTTTCAACTTGTTATATGTACCAACTGGAAACCGCTCCTTCCGCAAATGAACCATGACTTCATAACCAACCTGAAATTCCTTATGCCTCCTTTTCTCATCTGCCTTAGCCTTATACTGTGCGTTCATCTTGGTAATATGCTTCCTCACCTCTTCATGGATGTTCTTCAAGTGTTCTGCAAAATCCTCAGCTTCAGCACTACTTATTTCTCCTTTATCTATCTTTCTCAATTCAGATGCATTTCTTGGACTACTTCCATATATAATCTGGAATGGTGATTTACCAGTGCTCCTGTTGACAGAATTATTGTATGCAAATTCCGCCTGTGGTAAAATCAAATCCCATCCTGTTGGCTTATCTCCAACCAAACATCTCAGCAAATTTCCCAAACTCCTATTCACCACCTCTGTCTGTCCATCAGTCTGTGGATGATGTGATGAACTGAACTTCAAATCTGTCTTCAACTTCTTCCACAATGTACGCCAGAAATATCCAACAAACTTAGTGTCCCGATCTGAAACTATGGTCTTTGGCAAACCATGAAGTCTCACTACTTCTCTGAAAAACAATTCTGCTACATGAACAGCATCATTAGTCTTCTTGCAGGGAATAAAATGTGCCATCTTTGAAAATCTGTCAACTACCACAAAAATTGAATCATGTCCCCGCTGAGTCCTCGGTAAACCAAGAACAAAGTCCATGCTGATATCCTCCCAAGGCTTCTCTGGTACAGGTAGTGGCTGATACAACCCTGTATCCTGCTTCACTCCTTTCGCCATCTGACATACTCTGCAACTCTGTACAAACTTCTTCACATCTTGCTGCAACTGTGGCCAATAATAATTCTCACTAACCAAAGAAAGGGTTTTATCACGACCAAAATGTCCAGCCAATCCTCCGCTATGCTTCTCCTTGATGAGATTCTCCCTCATAGAACTTCGTGGAATGCACAACTGATTCCCTCTGAATAGCATATCATCCTGGATGATGAAATCCAACCATTTTGTCCTGTCTAGAGTAACAGGTTCTGCACAAGCTTTCCAAGCTTCACCAAAATCAGGATCCTCTGGATACAAATTCTTGAGTTCCTTGAACCCAACCACTTCAATCTGCATTTCTGTTAGCAATAGTTGCCTTCTGCTAAGAGCATCTGCAACCCTATTAGACTTTCCACTCCTGTGTTTCAAAACAAATGTATAACTCTGCAAAAACTCAACCCATTTCAAATGCCTTTGATTCAATTTTCCTTGACTTTTCAAATATTGCAAAGCTTGATGATCAGTATACAAAACAAACTCCTTAGGAAGCAGATAATGTCTCCACTTCTTTAATGCCTGAACTATAGCATAAAATTCCTGATCATAAACAGAATATTTCCTCTTGGCATCATTTAACTTCTCACTGAAATAAGCAACAGGTTTACCTTCTTGGCTCATAACAGCTCCTATTGCAGTACCACTAGCATCACAATCTACTTGAAACACCTTATTAAAATCTGGAAGTGTTAAAATAGGTTGTTCTGTAACTTTTTGTTTCAATAATTGAAAACTCTTTTCTGCTCCTTTAGTCCACTTAAACTCTTTTCTATCCCCTCTCATTGTTTCAGTCAAGGGTCCACAAATACTGCTAAAATTTCTGATAAACTTTCTGTAAAAGCTAGCTAGACCATGAAAAGATCTTACCTCAGTAGCACTCCTTGGAGTAGGCCATTTGAGAATAGCCTGTACCTTCTCTGGGTCCATTTTTAGACCTTCTGCTGAAACTACAAATCCCAAATACACTAACTCTTTCTTCACAAAACTGCACTTCTTCAAATTAATCAACAATTTCTCTTCTCTCAACTTCTCAAATACCATACGAATATGCATCATATGCTCATCCAATGTCTTACTAAAGATCAAAATATCATCTAGGTAAACAATGACAAACTTACCCAGAAATTCTTTCAGAACCTCATTCATGAGCCGCATGAAAGTGCTTGGTGCATTGGTTAGCCCAAAAGGCATGACTAACCACTCATACAGTCCTTCCTTTGTCTTGAAGGCAGTCTTCCATTCATCTCCTTCTCTGATCCGAATCTGATGATATCTACTTTTCAGATCTATCTTTGAGAAATACACAGCTCCACTCAAACAGTCCATAATATCATCCATTCGTGGCAATGGAAACCTGTACTTGATTGTGATCTTGTTTATTGCTCTGGAATCTGTACACATCCTCCACTCTCCATTCTTCTTTGGTTCTAATACCGCTGGTACAGCACAGGGACTCAGACTCTCTCGAATCAATCCTTTCTGTAATAGTTCATGCACTTGTCTGTTCAACTCCTCACTTTCTGCAGGTGTCATTCTGTGTGCTGCCTTATTCGGCAAACTCGCTCCTGGGATCAAGTCCATCTGATGACTGATCTTCCTGACTGGTGGTAATCCATCAGGCACGTTATCGGATACAATATCCTGAAACTCATTCAACAAATCTGCAACTTCTACAGGAACATCTTCTACTTCCTCTTTACCAGCTTTTGGAATTAAAGGAAAACATACATGCTCATGCCTCATACCATCTAGGAAATTTCTTCCATCAACAAAAGTTATTCTTGCATTACCACATACCTTTTCTTCGGTCTCCTTCAATGGTTTTAGCTTATGTCGCACTCCATCCTTTGTTAGGGAATAGGTATTCGCACGACCATCATGTACAGCACATCTGTCAAACTGCCAGGGTCTACCCAACAACATATGGCATGCATCCATAGATATGATATCACACAATACCTCATCTTGGTATCTGCCAATCTTGAACTTCACTAGGCATTGTTCATTGACCATGACCTTGTGGTCATCCTGTACCCAGGCAATCCGATATGGATGTGGGTGCTTCTGTCTCTTGAGCTTCAACTTTGTCACCATCTCTTCTGACACCAAATTGTTAGTGCTTCCACTATCAATGATCACATCACAACATTTACCTTCACACTTGCACCTGGTGCGAAACAGGCTCCTCCTTTGCTCAGGTTCATTCTCACCACTCAACAGGACTCTTCTGTTAATCAATGTTTCTCCTCTTTCAGCATCTTCAGAATTTGATGATCTGGCATCTTCATCGACATGTGTAACTCTGGCCTGGCCTTCATTTCTCCTGTCTGTTCTGCCTTGGCGCTGAGGACATTCAAATGCCCTATGACCTTCTTCTCCACAGTGAAAACATGTTCCACGGAAGCCACCTCTTCCAGATCCTTGTCCTCTTCCTCTTCCTCTCTGATCTCTATTATTCTGATCCTGGAAGCGATTGGAATTATTTCCTCGCTGATTCTGACTGCTACTGGCCTCATCCTTCTTTTTCAGATCTTCATTTCGGCCACCATATGACCGTCCACCAGATCGTCCACCGCGACCTCTTCCATTTTGTCTGCTCTCAAACTTCTTGTTCAGCTTTTCCTCCACTTTTAGGGCAAACTGGTATGCCTCTTCAATACTTTTCATTCGAACCAGATTCAACTCCTCCTGAATGCTTGGCCTTAACCCATTAAGGTATCGGGCAACTTTCTCTTTATCAGCTTCTGCATGGCCTGTTCTGATGAGAAGTCGATAGAACTCCTCTGTATACTCCTGAACAGATCTTCCTGCTTGCTTCAAACTCTGCATTTTCTTTAGTAGGTCAAGCTCATAATCAACAGGAATGAACTGTCGCTTCAATTTATCCACCATCCGATCCCATCTTGTGATTTATCTTTCCCTCTTCTATTTCGCTCTAATTGAATTTCTTGCCACCAGATCTTCGCATGACCTTTCAGTCTGGCCTTCGCAAATTTGACCCTATCAGGATCCTCAACATCTTCATACTCAAAATATTCTTCGCACTCATTGATCCAGTCGATCAGTTCCTCTGGGTTAAGATTTCCAGAAAATGTAGGAACCTCAATCTTAGGTCTTTTCCCAATCTTGGAAATCGCCCGAAAAAGTCTTTCTTCCTCCTGGTTCACAATTTCAACTTCTCTTTCTTGATATTCTTCTTCGGCTTCATCCTCGCTTTCATCTCTGACATTAAGATTCATTCCTCTGCGAATCTCTTCTTGCAATGCTCGCACTTGTCTCTGCAGCTCTCTAACCTCAGGTGTTACAACACCAGCTCTTCCGCCACGTTCCCTTCATGGAGGCATTTTCGCGATGTGCGCTGAAACCCTAGCCACGGTCCTGGTGCAAACTACCTCACAGTCGGTGATCTATTTACACACTCAAGAACTCCTGCTCTGATACCACTTGATGAAGGGTGCTCCCCTTAATACCACAAACACATAACAGAAATAGGGAAACAACAACAATATGCAAGAACAGAAAATTGGCTTCTTATTATCTCCACAAATGTGGAATTACAAACTTTCAGAATTACAATATGCAAAGCCACATGGGCATTCCTTACAATATTCTGTAGGACAAAGCCTCGAATCAATACCCAGATCTACTACCCAGAACTATTCTAAACTGCCTAAGACAATAATACAGCCTTCCTTATATAGGCAATTATCCACCGCCTGGGAAGGTTCCAGAATTTTAGCCAATAAGGCCGACCAAACTTAGAATTATTTTATTTTACATTTTATTACATCATAGTCGGCTCAAGATAACCTTTGAAACCCGAACAGAAATTTTGAAGAAAAATTATTTTTCGCCATTTCAGGTGGCCCAACTTTCGAAGACCATAAGTCATCACCAGTTGACCCGCTCGGCCACTATAACCCCATTTCGGAAACGCCACGAAGTGCTCTACAGGCTTGACCGGCGCAAGCGCTTGTCACGCAAATTTTTGACCTCATCCGGGGCCTCTAAAGCCTTCAAAACTGAGTTCAAAGTTTTTGTACCCTGCTGCCAATACCGAAAATCTTCAATATATTCTAATATACACTTGATCTGGCAATGAAACTTTACTGGCAGACTTATATGACCAAAATGAACCTCCAAGAAAGAAATCAGATCATTCTAAGCACATACGAAAATTACCAAAAATAGTAACTTTCCATAAATAGCAGCTCTGCACAAAATAACCCTTATTGAATTCAAAAACAGAAATATTTTTGGGTGATGCAAGATTTCTCTTACACCCAGGATGCTCCTGCATCACAACATTATAAATAAAGAGTAAATGTATTATTATTTAGTCATAGCATATGTGGGTATAAGGGTAGTTTTCTGTAGTTGGTATAGTATAGTAGATTTTGTTAATACCAAGTAGTTACAGTATATTGTATACCACCATTTTGAAAAGCTACTGACTATATTTTGTTTTAGGATAGAACTTGACAAACAATGATTTTGGACAAATGAACTGAATATACTTAAGATAATATGGAAGGATATTATATAGAAACTGATTCTAGGTATTTTTGATAACACTCTTATCTTTCTTGTTAAAGTATTTTGAACATTTAGGAAATACTCGACATCCTGTCAATATTTATAAAAATTAATAGCAAGGTTAAGGTTAATTCTTATAATGGATATTAGGCCAAAAAATTTTTTTTTCAAGGAGTAGAAGATTCACTTTTGGAAGCTTCTAGGCATTGGTTATCTAGTAACAAAATACCTAGAACTGGTTGTGTAGGTTTCTATCTTCCCTTGAAGCAAGCACCTACCCTGGATAAGGATATCCAACCCTCTTAGACCTATCCCTCATAACTAGAATTATTATATACTGATAAAGTGACTCATATGCCAACAATCAAGATTCCCCATTAAGTAAACCTCCAACTGTACATTACAACAAACTAGATTAGAAAGGCATCCTTCAAACCTCAATACAGAGGCATCTCTAGGTCAATGTTAACCTCTATCAAATTAGACAGTGACTGATCCCAAAAATATTTCACAGAAAGGATCTCTTTAAAAGGACCCAAGAAAACTTTGATAAATTCACACCCACACTTTGCAAACAACTCATCAGATATTAGGCATGGAATTCAATAGATTCAACACAGAGATCCCATCAATGTTTAGATCCCTCTCAATTCAGGTGAATTCTGTATGATCTTGTTCATACTCTAGAATTAGTAATATAACATTGATATATCTCTCAGAAACTTTTAAATTATTGTGTAGATTCGGCAAGAGGTGGACTCTTTATTAGTTACCTGGAAAAAGGTTGTTAGTTTTGAGAATAGATTAGTTAAGACAATATGTTACCTTTCTCTATGGCTTTTAGATCATGTTAAAAGAGAGATATACCAACAGACAAACATGTTGATGGATATTGTCTTACATGTGTTTAAAGCCTTTGATAGCTAATAGTAAATAATATGGCTTAGAAGATTCTTGTTAAGATTAGTAAAAAATAGTAAAATCGGTTATCCCCTATACCTTCATGAACACGTCTATAGAGGAGGAATTAACTTTATAAATTTAGTAAGCTACAAGAAAATAAAACCAAGACCTACTTTCCAATAGTTAAGTAATAATTTATTATACTAAAAAATTCTAAGGAAATTAATCTTATCTGGATGATAAATTAATCGAAAGATAGATAATAGTTTGGAAAGTAAATGAAACCAAGAAGATTGAAATCCCTACAATCGGCTCCTAACTGGAATAATATAAATAGAAGAACAACTTGTTTAATTTTCTAGACTTGGAGTGAGATTAAAAAATGATATTTTTCGATAGTTAGGTAGAGTATATGCTGGGAATAATGTATTACAAATATATGTTCTAACTTCATAAATAATCATATATTCAATCTTATATATATATATATATATATATATATATATATATATATATATATATATATATATATATATATATATATAGATATATATATACATATATACATATATATGTATATATGTATATACATATATATGTATGTACATATATATGTATATACATATATACATATATATATAGATATATATATATACATATATAGATATATATATGTATATAAATATACATATATATATATACATATATATATGTATATACATACATACATACATATATATATATATATACATATACATACAT
>BSBK01002021.1:1062500-1296963 GCA_027943335.1 Chamaecyparis obtusa | reverse complement strand
ATGTAGAGATAGAGAATGAAAATGTAGACTTGGTGAATGAAAATGTAGATTTGGGGAATGATAATGAATGGAATGAAGATGAAAATGTACATATGGAGATTGAAAATGTAGACTTGGAGAATGAAAATGTTGCACAAGAACCACATGAACATTACACATCTCCAAATTATATGTGAAACGAAGTCCCTTGCAGTAAAGATAATCAATCTTCAAATTTGGGGCTTTCAAGAACACCTAAATGGCTAATTGAAATTGAGGAGAACATTATAAATAATTGGGAAGGAAAGAGGTCACATAGAACCGTTAGGTTGTGGGCTTCAAGACTTTATGATCAATTTTTTGGAAACAAGACATTGGTTGAGCAATGTCAAATTTTTGTGCAGTTGTTAAAGATGCAAAAGATGAGACCTGTGCTTGTGAAATTGAAGATTCATGTGAACAAGAAAATGGAGAGAAATGCCATTGTTGTGAAGAATCTTTTCAGTGCTCTCAATAGCATTGCTAATACTAGTAGAGAAAAAGACAAGAGAGTTGCTCGGAGGGTTATTACAACCTCCTTAGTAAGTCATCAGTTGAGAAATGATCGTTTGATGAGACAAACTTGTGTTGACTTCAATATAGATCGTAAAACTTTGGGTAGAGCACTTGGAAGAAGAGAAAGACTTGATGATCTACTTCAAATTGATACATGGGCTTATGGTGGGATACTTTCACATTTTAATAAGAAGCTAACAAATGTTGTCAAGGATGAAATTCAACAATTTTGGGATTCTAACTCAAGAGTGTCACCAAATGTGAAGGATGTCTTGAAGTTGAGAGTTGGCAATTGAGACCGCACTCCACATCCTAAAAATTATGTGGAGGTAAGTCAAACAATGTTGTATAAAAAATTTTGTGAGGCACATCCAACATTGAAAATATCACAAAGGTCTTTTGAATCCGTGAAGCCATTTTATTGTGTACCCCTTAAGATTCAGAATACATGTTGTTGCAAATATCATGTTGAGTTTTCAATGCATCATGAATTATTACGGTCCATTCATTCTACTTTGCATACTAATGAAATGCTAGAGGATTGTGGTGCAATTGGTCTTCCCAAATCATCAAGAGACTTGCTAGATCAATTTTTATGTCAAAGAGATGATGGTTGTTTATTTTATTAAAAAAATTGGTTAAATGCCAAGTGCTCAGAATGTAGTGGCTTGTCCAAGTTTACAACATGTTCTCATGAGGGTTTGGAACACAATTTTGGAAAGACACTCATCTAAAAAAATTTATATGAAACAATGAAACATACATTGAAGAGTGGAGGTGAAGGCTCTAGATGTGAGTTAGTTGCAAAAGAATACAATGTTGCTGATTTTATCTCAAATTTCAAGACAAATCTTTTGTAGAAGTTTGCAAGGCATAGTCATAGGTCTCAATGGTTGGATCAACAATTCAAGATGTGTAAGGACACTTTCCCCATTGGAACTATTATATCCGTTGTAGACTTTGTGGAGAACTATACATTGTAGCCCCAAAATGAGACTCAAGCTCAATATTACAATTCCATTCAAGTTACTATTTTTGTACACATCACATATAGACATTCCCCTGATAGCAAAAAAGATGAGTGAAAGATAATCAAAGAGTACCATTTTTATATGAGCGACGATAGGTCTCACTCTTATGAGTTTGTTCAACATTGTTTCCAGAACTATTTTGACTTCTTGTAGCAAAATGGTATTGCTATGGATAGGCATCTCATTTGGTCGGATAATTGCACCGGTCAATTTAAGAATGCCAGAATGTTTTATTGGTTGTGTAGAATGCATGTGGAGAGAGGTGTACCTCATATTTGGAGTTTTTTTGAGTCAGGGAATGGGAAAGGGGAGCATGATGGAGTAGGTGCATGTGTGAAGAGAGCTCTAGTTAAGGAGCAATTGATGATTTTAGGTGTTGTACTTCTTGATGCTTGTTCTATTGTTGATTGATGTACTTTAGCATTGTCATAGGGGGGGACTCTTGATTCTATAGTGTGTAGATTATTTTGGTTGGTTGAGGAGGGAACTATAGGAGATAGATTGGATTGTCAATCAGTGAAAGACTCTTCAAAAATACATTCATTTTGAAGCTCCAATAGTAATACATGGACTATTTGGACACGAGAGTTGGCTTGTTTTTGCCCCATGTGTTTTCAGTATGATTGGGATCATTGTGAGTCAAGTGAGTGGGTGGATACATGGGTTCCACAGTATCTAACTCCTTTATCTTTGACACTCTCTATAAGAAATGATGACATGGACACTTCAGTTGAGTATGACCATCTTTCAGATCTTCTACAGCCAGGAGATGTTTTTTCATTGGCTACACCACAAGGGAATGATGAGAGGTCAAATTATTGGTTAGCACATTGTCTACGAGGTAAACAAAAGCTTGTACAATTGATGACAAATGGTGATGGGTTCACATATCCTAGTGGTTTAGTTGTTGTTGCGGGAACATGGCTGTGAACATACATGATTAGAACGAATGGAATTCCCATATTTCAAGACTATGAGAAGCACAAAACTATTCTCATGTATTCACACCTTATTATAGCAACAAATGTCAAGTTGTCAAAGCATCAAGGAAGACCAAAGACAAAATAACTTTGGACTATTAGTATTGCTAATCATGAAGCACTATTGGAGACCCTGAAGCAAAGAGATGACCCTTCAAGAACACTTGACTAGGTAATAAGTTAACTTAGTGCATTGTTTTATAAGTTCGTTAAGCTTAATTTCAATACATTAATTTCACCTTTCTTAGATTGTATTTTGAGTCAATAAACTTGGTCTTGTATGTGGATTGTAACATGTGCAAGAGCACCTATGAAGACACCTATGGTCACCATGGATCCAATTAGAGATAGAAGGACAAAAGGATCCTTAATGGTTAATTGAGATCTTTTGAAGCCTATAATAGAAATTTGTAACAATTAATTTGATTTAAAAGTTAAATGTCCTAGAAGACTTGATAAGGAATTATGACCAAAATCATGTATGGGTGGCCAATAGTGCCATCAAGGGATCTAACATGTCATTTACTTATGTCATTTGCATGGTTTGAATTCTTGCATGTTTGATTGTTGTTTCTAATGCTTTAAGGATATTATTTTTTATCATTTCAAACAATCTATAGAAGTTAAACCTCAAACATGATAAGCTTAATCATGATTACTTTCATAGTTCAAATTTCAAACATACCACTAATAGTCATTGCAATGGAACTAGGTCAAGAAAAGAAGTGTGCATGCTTTCCCATTTGGTTCTTCTCTTCTTTTAGAATGAAAACCTAATTATTTCCACTGTAGATAAGGACATGTTCCCAATGAATACTTACCAAAACTTATAGTGAGGGTCAGTTGAAAGTGGCTCAGCAGCGTATCTTTCAAATCATCTGACATCACATCGAACCGTCTGCTCCATCGGCTCTAGTTGGCCACGTAAATGCCACTGAAAACCCCATTCCACCCACAGAGTCACTAGAACACTCGTGACCATGCTCGACCCAAGTGACGCCAAGGTGCACTAAGCATGATTGGGTAGTGATCTTCTAGGGCTCGTATCTCAGACCTCATGAGAGGTATTGACAAATCATCAGGGGCTACAAGATTTTTCTTTCGAGGTCTACAATAACCTCTCTCAGTTTTGGGGGATTTGACTTCGTTTGCATTTGACAAGGCGATCTCAGTCGATGCCAAAACTTGTAGCGAGGGTCAGTTGAAAGTGGCTCAGCAGCATATCTTTCAAACCGTCTGACTTGGCATCAAATCATCTACTCCATCAGCTCCAATTGGCCAGGTAAATGCTAGTGAAAACCCCGTTCTACCCACAGAGTCATTGGAATGCTTGCAATCACGCTCAACCCAAGTGACCCCAAGGTGCACTAAGCATGATCGGGCAGCGATCTTCCAGGGCTCGTATCTTAGACCTCATGAGAGGTATCAAAAAATTGTTAGGGGCTATGAGATTTTGTTTTCAAGGTCTACAATAACCTCTCTCAATTTTGGGCAATTCAACTTCTTTTTCATTTGGAAAGGTGATCTCAGTTGATGCCAAAACTTGCAGTGAGGGTCAATTGAAAGCGGCTCAATAGCGTAAATTTCAAATTGTCTGACATTGCATCAAACCATCTACTCCATTAGCTCTGGTTGGTTGGGTAAACACCAGTGACAACCCCATTCCACCCAAAGAGTCACTGGAATGCTCGCGACCACACTTGACCCAAGTGACCCCAAGGTGCACTAAGCACGATTGGGCAATGATCTTCCAGGGCTCATATCTCAGACCTCGTGAGAGGCATCAACAAACCATTAGGGGCTACAAGATCATGTTTCTAAGGTCTACAATAACCTCTCTCAATTTTGGGTGATTGAACTATGTTTGCATTTGGCAAGGCGATCTCAGTCGATGCCAAAACTTGTAGTGAGGGTCAGTTGAAAGTGACTTAGCAGTGTATCTTTCAAATTGTCTAACCTGGCATCAAACTGTCTACTCCATTGGCTCTGATTGGCTGGGTAAACACTATTGGAAACCCCTTTCCACCCATGGAGTCACTGGAATGCTCGTGACCACACCTGACCCAAGTAACCCCAGGGTGCACTATGCACAATTGGGCAGCAATCTTCTGTGGCTTGTATCTTAGACCTCATGAGAGATATCAACAAATCATCAAGGGCTATAGGATCATGTTTTCAAGGTCTACAATAACCTCTCTCAGTTTTGGGTGATTTGACTTCATTTGCATTTGGAAAGGTGATCTCAGTTGATGCCAAAACTTGCAGTGAGGGTCAGTTAAAAGTGGCTCAACAACGTATCTTTCAAACCATCTAACATTTCATCAAACCATCTACTCCATCAGCTCCAGTTGGCTGGAAAAATTCTAGTGACAACCCCATTCTACCCATAGAGTCATTGGAACACTCGTGACCACGCTCGACCCAAGTGACCCCAAGGTGCACTAAGCACGATTGGGAAGTGATATTTTGAGGCTTGTATCTCAAAACTCATGAGAGGTATCAAAAAAATATTAGGGGCTATGGGATCATGTTTCTGAGGTCTACAATAACCTCTCTCATTTTTGGGCGATTTGACTTTGTTTGCATTTGGCAAGGCGATCTCAATCGATGCCAAAACTTACAGTGAGGGTCATTTGAAAAGTGGCTCAACAACATATCTTTCAAACCATCTGACTTGGCATCAAACGGTCTACTCCATTAGCTTTGGTTGGCTGAGTAAACACCAGTGACAACCCTATTCTACCTACGGAGTCACTGGAACACTCACGACCACACTCGACCCAAGTGACCCCAAGGTGCACTAAGCACGATTAGGTAGTGATATTCTGGGGCTCATATCTCAAACCTCGTGAGAGGTATCAACAAATCATCAACAATTACAAGATCATGTTTCCAAGTTATATAATAACCTCTCTCAATTTTGGGTGATTCGACTTCATTTGCATTTGGAAAGGTGATTTCAGTCGATGCCAAAACTTGCAGTGAGGGTCAGTTAAAAGTGGCTCAGTAGCATATCTTTCAAACCGTCTGACATTGCATCGAACCGTCTGCTCCATTGGCTCTGGTTGGCCAGGTAAACACTAGTGACAACCCTATTCCACCCACAGAGTCACTGGAACGCTCACGACCATGCTTGATCCAAGTGACCCCAAGGTGCACTAAGCACGATTGGGCAGTGATCTTTCGAGGCTCATATCTCAGACCTTGTGAAAGGTATCAAAAAACCATTAGTGTCTACAAGATTGTGTTTTTGAGGTCTGCAATAACCTCTGTCAATTTTGGGTGATTTGAATTTTTTTACATTTGGCAAGGCGGTCTCAGTCGATGCCAAAACTTGCAGTGAGGGTCAGTTGAAAGTGGCTTAGTAGTGTATCTTTCAAACCATTTGACATTGCATCAAACCATCTACTCCATCAGCTCTAGTTGGCCAGGTAAACACCATTGACAACCCCATTCTACCGACAGAGTCACTGGAACACTCACAACCATGCTCGACCCAAGTGACCCCAAGGTGCACTAAGCACAATTGGGCAGTGATCTTCTGAGGCTTGTATCTCAGACCTCATGAGAGGTATCAACAAACTATCAGGGGCTACAGGATCATGTTTCTGAGGTCTACAATAACCTCTCTTAGTTTTGGGTGATTCAATACCGTATCTTTCAAACCGTCTCAATACCATATCTTTAGTGGCTCAATACCGTATCTTTCAAACCGTCTGACATTACATTGAACCATCTACTCTGTCAGCTCCAATTGGCCTCATAAATGCCACTGACAACCCCGTTCTACCCACAAAGTCACTGGAACGCTCACGATCACACTCGACCCAAGTGACCTAACAGCACAAGTGCTACATTTCTTTGTGGATTTAGTAAACCCCAAAATGATGAGTTATATACATAGTGAGTATATATATTATATTGAAACAATGTAGTACTAAGTGGCTCAAGTGAGTATATATAATGGTATGAAACATAAGAATATAGGAAATCTATAGAAGTTAAACCTCAAACATAATAAGCTCCATCAACAGGGTATTCCAGAGTAAAGAAAAACAAATGTAACTTCAACAAGATATAATTTAAATCATAATGATAATCATAGTCAAGACATAACTTCACCATTCAATTCCATAAACATGAATAATAAATATGTATACAAAAGATGACACAAATATAACATAAAAATGAACATGTTCTATATATAGAAAGTATCAAATGTATCAAAAGTATCTCCATATACAAATATGGCACATGCCATTTCAAAATATCTACAAAATCAATGTTTCAAGGTGTACAATGTGGCATATATGCCATCTCAAAATGTGCCAAGTGGCATCGCTAAATAACCACAAAACTAAAACTACATCCTATGCCATAGGGGGATCATCAAAATGTAGCCTCTTTGAAGAAGTGTTTGCCTCTGATTGATCCGGCATAAAAAATGAGTTCAAACCCAAGTTAGATTGCTTATTTTATATGATTTTTACACACACACACACACACACACAGAGATATATATATATATATATATATATATATATATATATATATATATATATATATATATATATATATATATATATATATATATATATATATATATATATATATATATATATATAATTCATAATTCAAACACTAATTTAATTAAAATTATAATTATAACTGAATACAAATATCTATACCTGGCCTCTCGGTCGCCTACCACGATCAGGTGTCCTAGCATAAGTCCTTGGTAGCGAAGGGACCATGCCAACAATACCAATTCTGACCTATAAATATATATTTTCAATAATGAGATTAGTAGAGTGGTGCAATATAGAGTAATAAATCTACAAAATAGGATGATAGAATAATAAAATTACAAATTGATTGAACTAAAATTAAAACTTACATCTAGTGATCCCTCCTCTGGAATAGTGGGCTGGGTCAACAAAGATATGAAAGATTCTCATGGGCCCTCCCTCACACTTAGAGTAACCTATGAGAGTAAAAAGATTGTCAATTATATATAAATGTACTTCATCATAACAACCCTGGTCACAAAATACAAATAACAATATGTAAAAGTCTACGTACACTCGGGCTATCACTCTGAATCGAGATGCTTGTCACCCTACGCTCCCAAACCTATGTCGGGATATCATCAATAGCCACACCCTATACAATAAAGTGCAAGTAAAATATTTATTACTACACATAAGTGGCATACATATGCATGCATAATTAATCTTAAACAATTAATTATCTTTGTTTTGTCGACACCTGATGAAGGAACCCCCTCGTGCTCCCCACTAACATCAGCTGTAGCCTGCAAGAGTTCAATAGGATGACAATATATTAGTAAGTGTATGAATTTTATTGCTCTAATTGATAGAGATTTAATCATGTACACCAAATGATATAAAAAAAATAATGGGTACATAATTTATAATATACAGTATATGCATCAAGGCCAAATGAAATGGCCGAAAGTGTGGACTCATCCACCTATCTCAACTCCTCCTGTGTCATCAACTGAACATAAATGGAAAAAATATATATACATAAGTGCATGCAATCATTAAAACTAATCTAAATAAATAAATTATTTTTAAATTAAATAAGTCATGTGACAAATTTATTTATAATGTTTACTCTTACTGTATCAACAGGAGTCCATGGCTCTGCATACACCTCCTGAGCACTCTCATGAGATGTAGATGCTCCATGAGGTCTTGCAGCCTCTACAGCTGGGTCTCCTATATCCTCCTCATCAATAACATACTGATATGTATCAACATCAATAAGCGGTCTGAGGCACATATTCTTTCATATAATGCAAATATGGGGTTTACATACATGTGAGCTCTGATGAGATGTCGATGCACCAACATCATCCACACTAGGAGGCAACACTGACTTGGTCTATGTGATCAACTAATCACTCAGCAAATGAATGGCCCTAATAGTTTGTGAGGCAGGCTTTGCAATGATATTGTGATGCTGCACTCGAGGAGGGGGTGCGACATCAGTGGGGAGGACAAAGGTAGTGGCCTTTTTACACTGGGAAAATGGCCTAGTCTGAGGAGCTCCTCCACCTATGCCCATGTTGGGCCTCATACTCCAATAATTAACATTGTGACCAAGCACAAACTCAGCATACAATTTTTTTATGAAATAGAAAGGGAGCTCCAAATTGCTATGGGGTGGTTTATCAAAAACCATCCACCAGTAATCCCAAAAGTGTGTGCGCATTGCTTCATTTATGTACCATTTTATTGATAATTTGGGCTTTTTGGTGTCAACTTGTAATTTAGTTTTAGGATTCACAAAAAGGGAGGCTATATCTTCCTTACTTATATTAAGGGCCGCAATCCCATCATGGTCAAGCCCATCATCAAATTGGGTGTGCATATCATCATGCTAATGAAGAGTAGCATTATGTTATTGTGTGAGTGTGTCAATATTTTCAACAATAGTATTTAGTGTGGCAAGCATGGGACCTAATGTAGGTATATTCTGATATGTGTTTTGGAAACCTTGTATTGTGTTCAAATTATCTTGTATCAAATCTTCTAAAGAACAAGGGTTTTGAGACAGGGGATTGTTTTGGGGATTGTTATTTGGTGTAGGAGGGTTATTTTCTTCATTGTTGTCAGCCATGCCTAATTAAATTAAAAAAAATCTAAACTTTAATTTGATTTCATATATGAAAACCCTATTTCAACCAAAAACACTACATTTAGCATGAAAATGAAATAAAATAATCAAAATATACAAAGAATTTACTTATCATATATGTTGGGGAGTCAAATTTGTTGTTGTGGAAATTAGATACCTAAAAATATCGTGTATATGATATTTGCAGCAATTTTCCAAACCCAAAATGTGAGGAGAAATGAGGAAAATGGCTCGCAGGTTTTGATTTATGCCACAAGTTTCGGGTACCCGAAACCATATCGAGTACCCGATATGGTATCAAGTACCCAATTAGGCCTATGCTTTGGTGTCAGGTTTGCCTAGGTGTACTAACACCCAGGCCTACTAAAAAGTCAACAAGCATTTTCATGTGCTTTTGGACGAGTGAAAAGTGAATATTTTTCACATGGCCACTTTTTGGCCCCTCATGATCTTGCACATACCCATTTTCTATAAAAGATGGACATAATTCTATTGAATGGTGTATAACACACATTGCACAAAATGAGGTGGGTACATCATATAGAAAAAATTGAGTGATACCATATAGAGTATTTTGGTAGATATCTAGTATACACATGTGTATATTTGATCCTTTTGTTTATTTTGGTAAATTAAACTTTTAAAAATTAAATTTATGTATTTTATTATGTTTTAATGGCGCAGATGGAAGAACAATGCATTGTTGTAAGGGGGTAGACAAGACACAATCTTTTCATTCATGAGTACAAATAATCACACATAGTCATTATAAACCGGGAATTGCTCATGTGTATGCTTTGATTGCATTGTCAAAACCTATAATCAATAAAATGACCAAGAATGTGGATTTGTCAATGCATTGAATTCGGTGGGCCACTAGTTATTATTGATGCACATGAAGAAGTTGAGGATAAAAAATTTGATGACATATCTTTGATTTCTACTAATTATGACCATATTTCGGGATTGGTCAAAATTGGTACCTATAAATTTACATGTAAATTTAGAAGATTACATAGCTATTTTTAATATATATATCTAGATCTCCTAGTGATTTTTTTTATAAAAATTAGTTGCAGGAGATGTCTTTTTAGTCATATTAGAGCTTGGAAATGTAGAAGGTGTTAGTTACTCTTTATTATGTTTTGATTACATTAAAGTAGGTTTTGAAAGGACCCGAAACCTTTTACAACAAGATTACAAATTAAGCATTAAAGTTCCAGTGGAAACAGTGCAACAACACCAAAAAAAGATACCAAAAAACTAACAAGTTCATCAAAAGAAAGACAAAGAGAAAAAAGATAGCAAAAAGATAGTAGGACAACAGACAGCTGGCTAGATACTCTTCATTAGTTCAGCCGCTTGTTCAGCCAACATCTGCATATTAGCAGAGGAAACTTTGAGTTTCTCTATATCTTTGTTCTTTTGATCCTCCAACTTTTTGAAGCTTGAACTGGCTCTTTTACTGGGTCCATGATCCTCCTTAACCTCAATGAGCACCTGCTCCCCTTTGTCCTACTCCATCTTGTCCACAAGTATCTTGACATGCTTAGCCAAGGCTTTGAGAATGGTGAAACTCTGCTCGGCGATGTTACCCATTGTCTTCTCCAACCACTCAATTCTATTCTACATTTTATCAATTCTCTTAATCATGTTACCACCTTTCACCACATCCACCTCTTTTATTTTTTTCTCCATTGAAATGATTCTGTCATTTAAGGATGTTATCCCCTCAGCCCTGCCAACAGTCTCCTTCAATTCATCAATACACTGTCCCATAGTCTCCTCTCCCAAATTCATTTTTCCAAGAGCCCCAGTATCCTTTTGAAGTTGTTGGATTTGGGTTGTAATAGTGTTGATGTCATTTTTCATGGTGCTGAGGTTGTTAAAGAAAGCAATACACCCCAGGTTATCAAAGTCCTTTTTCACACAAGTTGTCTCCTCCTTCGAACTTTCCACCCTACCCCTGTTATCAGCCAAACTATCCTTCTCAATATTAGGCACATCATGGGCTATATCCTGCATGATATTGTCATCTACCAGAACATTTTGGTCTAAATCATCAAGGTCCTCCATAATAGGTTCATTCTCCACCCACTTGTCCTATTTTTCTTGAGCATTTTCTTGTGAGGCAGAGTCATCATCGGAAGAAATGACAACCCTCTTACCCCTCTTCTTATTCTTATTTTTGGCTCTGGTGCACTTCCCTATAGTCTCCATTTCCTTTTTACCCTTCTCCTTCACACTGTCATCCCTACTTTCCTCTTCCTCCATCTCCATTTCAGTAACTGATGTAATACCCCAAAAATGGGCTATAAGTTCATTAACCTCTTACATCGACATATCGAATGAAATTGACATTGAAGTCCTAACCTAAGGCATATCTGCGCATCATCAAATCCTAATTAATTATCCTAAATTTTGCATCGGGGAATATTACTAGTAATATTCCTAATTATCATAATTATCTTTAATTTAATGATTATTTGGCGATAAATCCTATTTATCCTAAAGTTTGATTAATTGAATGTTCTCAATATTTAATTAATTGATTTAATTTTGCCACATAATTATTTAATTGAATTTAATTGTATTTATTCCTAAGTATTATTATTTAAATTTGACAATAAATCAAAATTCCTATCATTAATTGATTAAATTCTTATTTAATTAATTAAAGCAAGTTATCATATTTGAGGATATTATTTTTGAATAAAAGTTTGATTAAATGATTGATTAACCCATAAATCAATTATTTTATTTTCAAAATCAGTTAAGTTGAGAATAAATCACTTTATTTATTTATTAATTCATAATTGTCCATGTGCACAATCAAAGAGTAGTTAAACTTCAAATCAGAAAATCAATGCAAGTTATTGACTTTTTGGAACTCAACATCATTTTTGAGTTTTAAAGTTGATCTAAACTTCTAATTTGAGTTAAAAAGCTATTTTTGCATGATTTGCATGTTTTTGTGAGTTAAATTATCCTTTATTTTCAGATAACTCAAAAATCAACCTAACTTATTTGAGGGATTTATGGCTTTCTTTCATGCACCTCCAAAGCCCTGGATTTCTATAAATTAAGGCTTCAACTCATCTCAAATCATCTCATAATTGGTGAACTTATGCTGGTGAATTGCTATCTAGAGAATCAAAGCTTAATGTGAATCAAGGCTATTGTGAGATCAATTTGGTTTTTACATTCATTTAGATTCATTTTCATATCATTGTTAGATCAATTCATAGCATATCAATTTCTATATTAGCATAGATTCATATAAGTTTTCATCATATCATTGCATAAAAAATCCAAAAATATAGATTAATTGCATTATATTTCATATCAGTTTTGCATTCAAATCCTTCATTTAGGTGTCATCAAGGTCACTAATCTCGATAACAATCTGAGAACATCATACTCACACCTCTTAGAAGGTAGTAAATCGCCTGGTTAGTTTAGCTTTCAATTCATTGCACGATTTCAATTTTTGCTAACCTCTAATGTTTTACTAAGTGTTATGTCTACAGATCAGGTACAAAATTCACACCCATATTTTTGGTGCCCACCGTGGGGCCCTAAAATGGGTTTCCAATTCAATTCTATCAATTTCTATCTTTTTCTCCTCAGTTTCTGTGCAAAACTATGATTTTTAATTTTTGTCTGTACAATCTTCGTACGAGTTTCTGACAAAAGTCATTTCACACTGTACCCACTATCGTACGACAGTCTATCAGATCAAGGATCATGCCGTGTGGTACACACTATCATTTGAAAGTTCAACTATCATTTCACAGCACACCTAGTGTCGTACAAGTTTCTGGACTATCGTCTATGAGCATACCCACTGTCATATGAGTTTCAGACTATCGTCTGGTAACAGACCCACTATCGTACGAGTTTCAGCATCAGATTTCAACTATCATTTCATTTTTCAGGGCAGTTTATAATATTTGGTTTTCAGATTTTGACTAACGGCTAATCTTAACAATTGAAATTCTCTATTTTTGATTGACTTCTGCTGGTTTTGATTGGAAAAAGTGCAAGAATTGCTAAAAGTAGGTAAACATCTACTAAGCACGTTGCGAGGATTCTAGGTATTCTCCTTAATCTGATAACATTTCAATTTGGGATCCTAAAATGAATCTCTCATGTGTTTGGCTTGAGTGTTTTCTGTGCATGCTTTTCTTCAAATCTGCATAATTGAATACTAGGTTGTAACACCTTAAGTATTGATAGGCAGTCTTAGGATATTTTTGATTGATCTTATTAGCGAAATTGGGATATTGGACTCACTTATTCTTACTCGCCCCTCATTTTCACCCCGTGGTTGCAAGGTCAGCACCACATTCAAGGGAGGGGTCTACTTAGAAAGAGTGTTAATTGTTCCACCAGTTCTTTCCCATTTTGTGCTTTTCGGATCTCATTAGTATTCTAGGGTGTGGCCTTGCTTTTAAATTTGTGTGAAGAGTTAAATGCACCACTTTGTGGACTCACCTCACATTTATTTGAAGCATTAAGTGTACCACCTTTTTGTTCCTTTGAATACTTTTGGATAGATTTTCTTTCTGATATATCTGTGAAAACATAGTAATTAGGCCCTATGAACACTATTTGTGGTTCTTGAGAGATTGGATTCCCAGTGAAATCCTTCTTGACAACAGAATCCTTGTAGGTAGGGAGGATACTTAGTGCGTCTCACATTCTACTTGGTCTGTGCATCTTCCCTTATTGATTGATACATTCTCTCTTCGGAGAGGTTGATAGATCACATGGGGTTGATATCATAGACCTTGGTGAGATAATCTTCATCTTAGCATGTCAGATTTATTTGCCTACTTTGTTTGGGTTAAAAGTGAAAAGGCGTCAAACCCTTGGATTTGGAGCCAAGTCCCCTTATGGTATACTATTGTGAGTCACCTTTAGAGAGGGTTAACCGTAGCAGACACTCCCTTCACATGGAAAACTGCGTTGATGGAACCTCGAGTGATAATAGCCATTTTCATCATGGTAGTGATAGCCGCTATATAAATGTCCTTATGGAAGAAATCTTCATAGGTGTGGTTCATTGTTGGGTTGTCAGATCTCCCTAGTAGCTCTTGATTGATTAAATTCTCGGACTGTGTCAAAACCCTGGTGCGCTGGGATTGGAGTTCACCCCTTTGGATCATAAAAGTTGCAAAGTCAAACCATTACTAAAAACCCTAGCGAGGCCAAATTTTCATTTTCTAGGGTATGTGCATTATTGCAAAACATTTTGGAACATACCCAATTAGCGCTTCTAGATTAGAACAAATAAGTCACTTGATTGTTCATGCACAAGGTTGCTTTTTCCCTTGTTCATTATTTTTAGACATGCTTGAAATCACTTGCTTGCTATTTTGCATGCTTTTTTATCTATCTGGTTACTGAAAATGAACAAATCTGTTACAATCCTCAAATTTGGACATTGAAATTTGCAAATAATCTGAAACTGAAAACCCTAAATTTGTAAAATTTGAAGTGAAATTCCTTTCTGGAGTCAAAAGTCATCTTAGGAGGTCAAAAAGTCATACGAGTTTCTATCAAGTGTCATTTCATTACTGCCCATCTGTCGTATGATAGAGAACCCAGTGTCGTACGAGTCTTTCTGCCAGTTAAATTCCAAAAGTCAAAACCTGCTAGCAACTGTTGTACGAGCTTTTCAACTATCATTTCATAGCATACCCACTATCGTACGAGTTTTTCAACTGTCGTACGATTTTTCCAACTATCATTTCATAGCATACCCACTGTCGTATGAGTCTGTAGAGTGTCATTTGGGAAATTTTTGAAAGTTTTCAGAATTGCCAGATACTTAGCTTTTTCAGCCTATTTCCAAAACTTGTCGAACAACTCACTATGTCAGGAATAGAGCAATAGCTACTGAGAATCCAATCATTTTCCTACAGTGGCCTTTTGAATCTGATTTAGCCTTCTATTTTATTGATTTGAGTCTTTATCATCTTGTGTCAAAACCTTGTCATAACTATCAATATTCAAATCAATCATCAAACAGACTAAGTGTTGTGAACTCATGTCTGCTATCTTTTGGGCAATCTACCCATACATCCAGGGCATAGTATCCTTCATCCACATCTAAGTGAATCTTCAAATCAATCAAACCTTGACAAGGTTGTGTCATCTGATCATCTTGATTCAATTCATTCTTTAGTTATCTAGATCTTATTCTTTTGTTTCACTCAAAGTTGATGGTGGAAACCAGAGCTTCACACAAGAAATCTGGAGAAGCATCCCAGACCTTACCTATAACCACTACCAGGGGTCCAACTCTTGAACAACTCATCAATTTTGGTCTTTATGAGGATGACGGCATTGGCAACTTTTGATTAAAAATTGGTTACATTCCTCCTCCATCAACTCACGGAGGTACCCAACGAACCCCACATCAATCTATTCTAGGGAGTCCACAAACTCCTACCATGTCTCAAGCAGGGACAAACTTTGGCTCTCAAGGAGCTCAATCTCAACATGGTGCAGATCAGGAACCCACACCTGAAGAAATTGCTCAATATCAAAACCATGATAACTTCAAACGAATGATGAAGCATTTCTTGAAAGAAGACAAAGAAGCATACTTTTTACAATTGGCTCATCAAGGAGCTAAGCTTCCTCCTAATTTTAATGTTGAAGCTATCATCACACATGAGGAAGAAACTTTGATAATGGCTATGATGAAACAAATACATGCTTTACAAGTCAAACTTAACAGCCTTAAGAAAGAAAAGGAACCCAAGGAGTTCTCCATGGAAGCTCTCTGCCCTTTTCCTTTTGACAAAGACTTGTATATGCCACCATTTCCGAAAAGAGTGGAGATGCCAAAGTATGATATGTATGATGGACACTCAGATCCTCAAGATCATGTCAGAGAATTTTGTACACAATCCATGGAGTTCATGCATGAACCAACCTATCTGATGTGCCTCTTTCCTAGATCTTTGGGTGGAGTAGCCATCCACTGGTTCTCTAGATTGCCTTCTACTATCAAAACTTTTGAGGAGTTGATCAAATTGTTTTATTAGCAATACTCCTACAATATTCAACATCCAGTCACCATGATTGATATCTGTAATCTCAAGTAATATCTAGGAGAACCATTCCTAACATTTCTCAAGAGATGGAGGAAGAAGTTCTCTTTATATGCCAGACCTATTCTAGAAATAGAAAAACTAGAAATCTTCATCAATAACCTTGTTCCAGAAATCAATTATCCTCTACAAATGCAAGATCATACATCTTTTGATAAGATTCTTGATAATGCTATCAAAATTGAAAAAGTGCTTGTGAAAAAAGGAGAAATCACACTTCAAAAAGACAAGTACGAATCAGGATCCAGTTCTAAAGACAAGAACAAAAATTGGAACAAGAACAAAGGCATCATCATAGATGGCATTGTTGATACTATCCGTGCTTTAGAACAAAAGTCATCCGAACCATTTCAAAAGAAGTCAGAATACAAATCTTGGGATAAACATCGAAAGTTCACTCCTCTTAGAGAATCTTTAGAATCAGCTATGAAAACCCTACTAGCTAATAACATCATCTATTTGCCAGCAATCCCACCACTTGATTCTAAGCCTAAGCCAAAATGGTGGAGAGAAAATGAATTCTGTGATTTTCATTGAGGTAAAGGTCACAAAACAAATAACTACTTCCGGTTAAAACACACCATTCAAGATCTGATTGATAATGGAGACATCACAGTTGAAAATCCTAAGAGCAATAATGATCATATGGCATTTACAAAACCATTTCCGCCACATGGTCAAGGAGTTTCAACTTCTCAGCCTAATATGGGGGCAAAAGTCAACTATGCCTACCCTAGAAATAATGATGTCATCAATATGGTTGAACCCTGTCTCTCAGAGCATTGCAATGTCATCATAATTATAAGAAGAGATAGACAAAATCAATCCACCAATGCAGTTACTCGATCACAAGCCCAAACACATCTGAAAGGACAAATCCCAGATTCATCAAATGTCCCTAAGGTGTCCTTCAATCTTTCATCTGCTTCTAAATAGAAGGCTGCTTCCAAATCTTCCAATTCTAAAGATACAAGGCCTACATCTTATAGCATTGTTCAACAACTCTAGCACACTAATGCCAAAATCTCCATGTTTGAGTTGCTTCGAATATCTCTAGCTCATAGAGCCATACTAGACAAAGCTTTGCTCAGTTCCAATGTTCTTGATGACCTTGATTTAGATAGGTTCTAGACTATGGTTGGACATCTTACATCTCCGCAATATATCTCCTTTTCAGAGGAAGATGACAACTCCTTGAGTCACCCGCATAATCAGCCTTTGCATATAGAAGTCTTGATCCAGAACCGTAGAGTCAAACATGTGTTGATAGATGGGGGCACTGGCCTAAACATTTGTTCTTACAACTTGATCACACAATTGGGATTTTCAGAATTGGCTATTGATCCTAGAAAGAAAATAACTATCAAAGCCTATGATGAACAAGAAAGATCTTCTAAAGGCACCATTGTCTTACCTATTAGAGCAGGTCCAGTTATCAAAGATACCATCTATCAAGTGCTTGATCTACCTTTGGCTTACAACATCCTCCTAGGGAGACCATGGATACATGAAATGCAAGCTATTCCTTCTACATACCATCAATGTTTGAAGTTTCCTTATGAAGGAGTAGAGGTTACTATCCCCACAGATCTAAATACAACTTGCAATAAATTGAAGGAAAGTGCCGATAATCTTGTGCCTAATAATAGAGAATCTTCCATTGAATCAACTAAAGAAGCATCCACATCTAAAATGGAAGATCTTGCAAAAGAGGTTAATATCAAAGAAAATAGTATGGGAGAATATACTATGGAGCCAGTCTTATCTTTGACATCTCTCCCTATCTCACCTAAGTCTTATGGACAATCTTTGAAACAATCCAAGCCCGAACCTAAGGAACCTTTTGAAGCATATAAAAAGAATTTTGTGGTAGAACAAGTATCCAAGAAAGAGTTTGAAGAGGATGAAGCTGTGCTATCAAGGCTATACAAAGATGAACCTGAATCCCACAATGTTCAAACTAGCGACTCTACAACACCATAGATACCTTCTAAGTCATACGGTCCAGGAAATAAGTTGATAGCTAAGATGGGATATTCAAGTACAGGACCTCTAGGAGTCAGAGGAAAAGGTCTTGTGACACCTCTCCCACATACTAGTAGAGAAAATAAGAATATTGTTGGCCTAGGCTTTAAGAAGAAACCCTATCACCTCAAGGGTAATTGTTCTCATGTCATAGATCAGATTGCACTAGGAGAACCTCTTCTTAAGAAAGAAGAAACAGAACCCTTAGATAGTGATTCAGATAGCTCAGAACTCATCCCCTATAAAAAATTGCCTAAGGAGATCAAAGACCTTCTTGATGATAAAGATGATCCAATCAAAAGAATTAATGTAGTAGAAACACAAGAACCTACTATCAATTAAGAGATAGTCGCAACACAAGAACTATATAATCTTGAAAACAATCAAGAAGAAGAAGGTGGTAGTTATTCTGAAACTAATTCCCATGAGTATGAATTCAAATCAGAAACTGAGGGTAAGCCTTCTTGGAGTATTCACCCTGACTTTACTCATGTTCTAAGATTTCCTAGAGATCCTGAATCAAAAGCTGAATCAAATGATTATGAATGGGGAGCCATTCCAGAACCAGATGAAGATGAGCTTATTACAGAGAAACATGTTGATGTTATTCACCAATATGCACCTAACCCCAACGTAAGTCTAGAGAGAAATGATGAACCTATCGAGTCTGATCCACCTATGGCAGAATTGGACTCCCACAATGACATTGAGCCTATTCATGAATTGAATGTCTTAAGTTGTAAATATCACCTTTGAACTCGAGCGTCGGGTTAGGACCAATGATGATAGATCCATATCTGTAAACACTATCTCCCAATCTTTCCCTATTTTGACTATCCAATATCCAAACCTTATTGATCAAACCTCCACAAATCCAAGCCATGGTATTTATACCTTCCCAAATGAATATTCCCTTTCTTTTTACCTCAATGCAGTTGAGCCTATGAGTACTTCCATCAGTGAACTAAGCGTAAGCATGACCGAGTCAGACATCAAGTATCTTAGTCAGAAAAATAAGAATAAAAATAAAAAGAAAAAGAGTTATGAGGGTGAAAACCACTTTTTGGCAATCTCAGAACCTACAAAAGTAAAAATAAAAGACATCTCTAAAGGTGAAAACCTCTCTAATGTACCTAAGGATGAGATATTTGATGTCCTTCTGAGTCATTTACAAGATAGATCTCCAGTTCTAATTGAGCCCACTCAATCCATCAATTTGGGTCCAATAGAGGAACCACAATTGGTACATGTAGCACAATCATTATCAGAAGAAGAGAAGCAAAAATTTACTACATTCCTAATAGAGAAGAAGATCAACTTTGCATGGAAATACTTAGATATGTCAGGGTTGGATCCTAATCTTATCATGCACCATTTATCTATAGCTCCTAATATAAAACCTGTCAAGCAAAAATTGAGAAAGATGCATCCTCATGTTGCACTCTTGGTAAAAGCTGAATTAGAAAAGCTCCTAAAAGTTAGATTCATTCGAGTTATTGACTATGCAGAGTGGATCTCCAATATTTTACCTATTTCTAAACCAGATGGTTCAATCAAAGTATGGATAGACTTTAGAGATGTGAATAGAGTGTGCCCTAAGGATGATTTTCCACTACCTAACATTGATATGATAGTGGACATGACTGCGGGTTTCGAGATGTATTCCTTAATGGATGGTTTCTCTGGATATAATCAAATAAAAATTTCTTGAGAGGATCAAGAGAAAACTACTTTCACATGTGCATGGGGTACCTTCTATTGGAATGTCATGCCATTTGGGCTTAAAAATGCAGGTGCTACATATCAAAGAGCAATGACATCTATTTTCCATGACATGATGCATCAAACCATGGAAGATTATGTTGATGGCACATTAGCAAAATCTATGATCAGAATTGAACATCTAAAGGACTTGAGCATGATCCTAGACAAAATGGAAAAGTTTAGTCTCTGACTAAATCCTAAGAAGTGTGCTTTGGGTGTCACTTTTGGAAAGCTCTTAGGATACATAGTCTCAAAGAAGGGTATTGAAGTTGATCTAGCTAAAGTAAAGGCTATAATGGAAATGCAACCTCCAAAGAATATTAGTCAAATGAGGACCTTGCAAGGAAGAGTTCAATCTATCAGAAGATTCATATCACAGCTAGTGGATATATCACAACCTTTTACAAAAACATTACATAAAGGTGTGACCTTTGCATGGAATGATGAATGTGAAAAGAAATTTGATCGTATCAAGAAGTATCTATCAAATCCTCCTATCTTGATGCCTCCTATTCATGGGAAGCCATTGATCTTATATGTCTCTGCAACAGATACATCACTGGGGGCATTGCTGGCACAACATGATGAGAACAAAAAGGAAAGAGCTATATACTATATCAATAGAACATTGGTTGCATATGAGAAGAACTATTCAATGATCGAGAAAGCTTGTCTAGCTATGATCTTTGCATCATAGAAACTAAGACATTACATGTTAGCTCATACCACGCAATTGGTAGCTAAGATTGACCCGCTCAAGTACCTCCTAAGCAAAGCTACCCTCACAGGTAGATTAGCTAAATGGGTCATGCTGTTAAGTGAATTTGACATTGAATATGTGGAATGAAAAGCTATCAAAGGACAAGTTATTGCTGATCAATTAGCAGATGCACCTATGCTTGATGATACACCAATGCAAATAGAATTTCCAGATTCCTCTATCATGACTCTTTCTTCTAGAGAATGGCAGTTATTCTTTGATGGCTCCTATACATAGAATGGATCTGGAGTAGGCATACTGTTCATAACTCCTCAAGGATACTCAATCCCAAAAGAATTCAGATTAAAGTTTCCTTGCACAAACAATATTGCAGAATATGAAGCCCTTTTGAATGGTATGAAACTAGCAATTGAGTGAAGAGTGACAGAGCTACACATTCATGGAGACTCTCAACTTGTTATTCATCAAGTCAATGATGTGATGATGTGTACCAAACTAAAGATGAAAAGCTCATTCCTTACAAGAGAATGGTAGATGATTTAAAGAAGTATTTCATATCTATCACATTTGAGAAAATTCCTAGAATGGAGAATAAGGTTGTCGATGCAATGGCAACATTATCTACTTTATTACAATAGCCTGAACATGAGCTACACTACGGGTTCCTGGTGGAAGCACTATCTTATCCTGCATATGACTCCCCTAAAACCTGCATGATTTGCACTGTTGTAAGTCATGATTCATCTAGATACAAAAACCTATTTTCCTATCTCCAAGACCAAATTATCCCCGATACTTTCAACCGCCATGAAAAGAGATACCTTATCCAAAATGCCTCCCAATATGTCATCATTGGTCACGATCTGTACAAACAAGGTCTAGATGGTACACTACTTCGATGTTTAGAATAGGAAGAGTCCAAATGTTCATTAGAGGAAGTCCATGATGGTATTTGTGGGTCACACTCAAATGGTTTAACACTAGCTCGAAAACTTATTAGGGCTGGGTACTATTGGCTTGAAATGGAGAAAGAGTCTATCAAATTTTCTAAGAATTGTCAAAAATGCCAAGTGCATGGAAAATTAATTCATGCTCCAGGGAGAGATCTAATTCCCTTTACTACACAATGGCTTTTCCATCAATGCGCATTTGATCTTATCGAGATGATTCATCCTCATTCTTCTAATGGACATACCCATATAATCATAGCTACAGATTATTTTACCAAATGGGTAGAAGCAGTCCCTTTGACACAAGCAACTAGTAAGCAAATATCTATGTTCATATTAAACTATATCATATGCAGATATGGGATACCTCATTCCATAATCATAGATAACGATGGACAATTCAAGAACAAAGACCTAGATGATCTATGTACCAAATTCAAGATCACACAACATTGGTCTTCTATCTACTATCCTCAAGGGAATGGCCAAGCTGAGGCCTCTAACAAAAATCTATTGAAAATCTTGCACCGAATAGTTAATAAAATAGGAAGAGACTGTCATCTCATGATCAATCCAACTCTCTGGGCTTATAGAAAAAGTATTAGAACACCTACTAGGGCTACACCTTTCACTTTAGTTTATGGGTCTGAAGCGGTACTACCTATTGAGGTTGAAATCCCATCACTAAGAATTAGAATGCGTGGTCTAGTAACTGATGATGACTACAGAGTGTCTAGGTTGCAAGAACTTGAACTACTAGATGAGCGCAGACAAGTAGCATATGATCATCTTAGAGTATATCAGAAGAGAATGTCTAGAGGCTACAACAAGAAAGTCAGACACAGAGAATTTCAGGTTGGTGATCTAGTCTTGAGAGAAAATCCTAAAAATCAATCACATCGAGAACGTAAGGGGAAGTTTGAACCCAACTAGATGGGTCCCTTTGTAATCACTGCTACTTTTGGCTCTGGTGCTTATCAACTCTCAACAAATGAAGGAGAACAACTCTGAGAACCAATCAACGTTCTTCATCTGAAGAAATTCTATGCCTAAAGCATTCAGTCTATGATAAAATGTCCTGAAAAAATCTTAAAAATCTGAAAAAGTCCTGAAAAAATAAAATGAACATCTTGGTGAAAACCTAGCAATAGGCACCTTGATGATTCACAAAAAAAGTAAAAAAAATTAAAAATACAAAAAAAATGAGAAAAAGAAAAAGTGCCTTGGTGAAAACCTGGAAACAGGTGCCTTGGTAGCAAAAATAGAATCTCTACCAAGATGGTGAAAACCTGGCAAACGGGTGCCACTTGTTTCAAAATGCTCCATCTATCAGCGCAATCTTGGTCTTTCCTAGCTTTCAGTCTTGCTTTAGTTTATACATATCTCCCAGTTTGTTTCTACATTTCCAATTTTTCAATAAGTTGATTTGTACACCAATCGGCTCAAGCGTTTGTATCCTATCAATGTTCACACTTGGGGGCAATCGAAGTCATATCCTATGGCCTCCAATGTATCTTAGACGTATCATATCCAGTCAGAGTCCTTTGAGGCTTCATCTGAGTCAGTCAGTCAATCTTGTCTCCAGAAAGGATTTTGCATCTACAACAATGCAATCAAACATCAAACTAAAAACAATCTATGCTTTTTACATGCTTTTATCTCCTTGTATGCTTGTTGATTCACATTGAGATTTTTGCATATTATGTCCTTTTGAGCTCTTTGATGATGTCCTTTATAGGATTTAGAGAGTGATGACTGGGGGCATAATCTTTTCTTTGTTTTCTTCTTGTATGTGAAAATCTAATAGCTTTGGAAATTCTAGATTGAAATGGTGTCCGACTGTAAGAGCCTCTATCTCGAATTGGATGGCCATGCGTACCTCGACCATTGATACCCAAAAAATTCAAGGAATTTTGATCTAACTATTGTCTTTTTGAGTGATTTCTTTCTCCTACTGTGAAACACGATCTTACCTAAGGATGTGAATGATAAAGGGTCACTACGGGTAATTCACATTGGATTTAGAATGATCTCTTGACTGTTTGATGTGTTTGTCATGCAAGGCATATTCTGGTCATCATGACATTTATGTTCTGATGCTTATACAAATTGCTATATCAAAATGGACATGATATTCAGGTCATCCTGGCATTTGTGCCTTGGTGCTTATATCTAATCCAACATTCTGAAAATAAAATCAATATTCATATATCCATGGTTGTCTAACCAGTGGGTGTTGTATTGATTCATGCACATACAAATCGATATTCATATGTCTATGGTTTCATAGCTAGTGGGCATTGTATTGATTTATCCGGTTACCTAAAATTTCAATGATGATAACAAATCGACACATGATCAGTGACTAGGTCCTAGGTCTTAGGTTACATTTCATTTTGCATTTCATCTTGCATGTTTGCATGATCTCACAATGACTCAACAAACTTCAAAATCTTAAGCAATTCTTGAAATCACATCTTCACATCTAACAAGAGTTGAGTCTCACTTGAAGGTCTCTTCACCGCACCACAAGCAGTAACTCTCCTGGGTTAAATATCCTTTTGACATAAGACTAAGTACTTGTCTTCATCAACCTGCAAAAACATATCATATGTATCGCTGCATTTACATCTCATATCATTACCATTTGTTGCATTACATCACATCCAGTGCATAAGCATAAATCATACATACATCTTTTCATAAATCAATTACATTTGCATAACATCCATACATATGAAAGAAATCATTGCATTACATTAATCCATACATACATTCTACACTAATCATAGCATAAGCATAGCATGATATCATCATAAATCTAAACATGACAAGTACAAATGAAGTCACGATCCAAAATATTGATCTCATATATATCATAAACTTGAAATGTGTTAGGGGTGCACTACTGGCACAATGTACAAAAGAATGAGCTCCAGAGAGCTATCAGAGTCAGAATAGTATATCAATGATCAAAAAGAACAAAGTATATCAAAACATAAGAACAGGAATCAACTATCAGCATGCTCCTCCGCATCTGGTGGAGGAGGGGGTGGTGCATCTAGTGTCACCTCTACTCTCGGTGCCCTAGATCCCTCTGAGGCTACCATATAATCTGAATACATGGGCACTCTCTACGCAGTAGGGACAACAACATAATATGCAGACACATAATACAAAGCCCATGAGCTCTGATGAGTCACCTCTATCTGTAGTCTTCAAACCTCTGCATGAAGCTCTATATGCCACCTGTCTGCCTCTAGATACCTCTCCTCCCACCTAGCACTCTGTACCTTCAAGTCTCGAACTTGAGCTCTGAGATGTCTGATAGTCTTTGATGAAGTGAGAGGAATAGTAGGATTGGCCTTAGTTGCTGGCATCTCTATGTCTTGTGCTGGCTACTTTGGCTGCTGATCAATGGTATCTACTCTATGTGCCTTCCGGCATCTGACCTTAGCTCATAGATCAAAAGTGGTATCTACCTATAAGGGATCTACATCACCACCTACAAATTGCTCAGCTACTATGACATCATCTGTAGAACCAACACTATCCAAAGTGCCCCTCTCACCCTTGGTCTGTCTCTGTGAACCTATGGATGTACCTGCTGAAGAAGTAGAAGGACAAGGGGGCCTCATATGTCCTGATGGTCTCTACAGTGGAGCCGTCGCTCTTTGTCTGGGTGGTGTAGGATGCACTACCTAAGGTCTCGAGCCCTGTACCTCAGGAGCACCTGTAACATCCATCACCTCCTCCATGGAGGGTATTAACTTAGTGGGATCTGAGAATCTATGGACAAGGTGATCAACATGCCAAGAAATGTATCCATCTGTGACCCCTACATCAACAACCTATGGACGGTAGTCCCAATCTCTACCTGTGATAGCACTATACTCGTCTGAACATAAAGAATAGGAGAGCCTCTGTGTCCATCCGAGCCCAATCACACAAAAAATGTGAGCATATGTAGTATACTCCTGTGGGGCATCCTGTCTATGTCCATACTAATGCCACACTCTAGTAATCAAGAATCTCTCCAAAATAGTGGGAGACTGACCAATAAGTACCCGACTCTGAAAAAGAAAGTTGTACTGCTCCCTCGCAGTGGGCCAAGCCTCTATCTGCAAGTAGGGTCTCCAATGCACAAATGTCATATCATCTAAGCATCGTTGGAAGTACTTAGTATGACCCATGCGGACCTGTGTGACATAACTAGCATACGTATATATCACTAGCTCCTGTGACTGTCGTTGTGTCTAGAAAATTGGTCTCAACACTGGGATATGCTCCCAGGCCCATATCTGTAATATAAGAGCTCCAGAAGTGAAGCTCTTGCAATCCTGATACACAATCTCGTGCATCTCTGAAAACATATGTGTGAAAAGGCACTGACCCCAGGAAAGCTCAGTGGGAGTAGCCATAAGAAGTGCTACCATCGGAGCCCATCCCATCAAAAATCCATTCTGTTGACGGCCTGACATGATGAGCTCACCGATCATACCAACAATAATGCACTCTAAGCAGTGCATCTGACCATATCTCAGTACAAGGGTCTCCCAAGAAATGGACCCCGTTAACTGTGTATCATCCCCAAATAGATGCCTAAAGGCATGAAGACCAGTCTAGCCAGAACTCACATACTCAGGATGCCGACTGCTATGGAATGGAATGCGTAGTATCCTATAAATATCCTCTAGAGTCACAATCATCTCTCCAGTCGGTAAATGAAATGTCTATGTTTTAGAGTGGAATCTCTTGATAAGTGCAGTCAACAGGCCATGATTTACCCTAATATCGGGTAAATGGATCAAATACTCGAACCCACATGCAGCAAGATGAACCCTCATAGGATCAGGAAGTGAAACATAGTCTTTATGTCACTGGATATGAATGTCAGACATGAACATCTCGATATGTGACCTATATCATGCAAAAATAGGGAATTCTATCAGAAATTGGGTTCAACAACAAGCTAATAGTGCAAAAATTAGATAGTTTGGTACTTCAGATGGTAGGTCAAAAGGTCAGCTATCAGCATCAGAAATCAAAAAAGTCAAAATTTGGCCCTAAAAATTAGTTTTAAGCCCTTTGTTTTTCATACGGAAGTCTAGACTGGCACTGAAAGTCATATGACACTCCACAGAAGCCCATACAACAATCCATGGTCATACGACACTGGATTCATTATCATACGAGTTTCGAGGGACTCGATGAAATGTCATATGACACATGGGTCCCCTTCATATGACACTGGGTTATGCATGAAATAACAAAGCAAATGCAAATGGAATGTCGTACAAGTCTGGGATGGGACTTGTACAAGTTTTCAAACATGTAAAATTCAAAAAAGAAAAACGCATACGAAAAAATTCTAAAATGCTATAAAACATGAAAAATTTTCATTTTCAAAGGGGCACAGAGGTCCACATACTGGATGTCCATACTGTTGAGGTCTGTCATGTCTCTGGCTATGCTCAAATTGATGCGAACTCATAGGTACCTTTGGTTCTCATTGTTCTACCATTTTCTTGCTCAGAGGGCTCCACAAGATCTCAAAAGTCAAATGGTTGAAATGATTTGAAAATGACCCTTCTGGCCTTTATATAGTTTTTGACCTAATTTTCAAAAGTGCTCTGTTTTCCATGAAAATTGCACCCCTGGCTAATTTCAACGCTCTGAATCCATTTTCGGGATCAAAATCAAAATCTGAGATCATTTCCTATGTCAAAATTGTGATTTAAAATTTTTGGACCCAAGATGGTCTACTGCTTGCACATTCGACCTTTAATCATCACAGAAATCTAGTATTCAACTCAAGTGATTATCTTATATCAAACTATCAAAATTTCAAACTTGGTCAACCATGGTCAACTCATGGTCAAACCTAGTCAAACTTGGTCTTCAGGACCTCCAAACAATGCAGAATGCATTCTCGAACATGTTTAACCACTTCTCAAATCAATTAGCATGCTTCTGAACTATTCAATGTTGACTTCTCTTGTCAGATTTCAATTTTAATCCCAAAGGGGGCATGGTATTGCACATCATTCAAAGGCTATAATCATATCTTTATTGATATCATATCTTTCCTCAATAATTGAGACAACAACCACGTCTAGTTACTGATTCATCAAAAAAACCTTATCGCTTGGGGAAAATCAATCATCACTTGGGGCATATCAGATTCATCGAGATCCATATCAATCTGGTATTCTCTTAATCTTGTAAATTGTATCAGTTTTTGTAACTATCGGTTCAATTGTGTTATTTCCTTGATTCTTCGGTAACTGAAGGGTTCAGATGTGATACCTACGTGATTCTTCTAAGGACAATCAACTCTAGAATCGGTCACTCACTTCTTCGCAATCATAAGGTTCGAAATCAGGCATTTTGACACTTTTTCGCAATCATTGGTTCATTTGCTATTATAGTTAACATTATCTTTGGTCATTCAGGACCTATTATCTTCATATCAAATCTTTCAATCAGCTTCTGTCTCATATCAATTATCAATTTCAAATCAGTTTCAAACATCATACACAGACTGTCTTTGAACCACTGCGCTTCGCATAGTAATTCAAAGAGGGGCAAAATGTAATACCCCAAAAATGGGCTATAAGTTCATTAACCTCTTACATCGACATATCGAATGAAATCGACATCGAAGTCCTAACCTAAGGCATATTTGCGCATCATTGAATCCTAATTGATTATCCTAAATTCTGCATCAGGGAATATTCCTAGTAATATTCCTAACTATCATAATTATCTTTAATTTAATGATTATTTGGCGATAAATCCTATTTATCCTAAAGTTTGATTAATTGAATATTCTCAATATTTAATTAATTGATTTAATTCCGCCACTTAATTATTTAATTGAATTTAATTGTATTTATTCCTAAGTATTATTATTTAAATTTGACAATAAATCAAAATTCCTATCATTAATTGATTAAATTCTTATTTAATTAATTAAAGCAAGTTGTCATATTTGAGGATATTATTTTTGAATAAAAGTTTGATTAAATGATTGATTAACCCATAAATCAATTGTTTTATTTTCAAAATCAGTTAAGTTGAGAATAAATCACTTTATTTATTTATTAATTCATAATTATCCATGTGCACAATCAAAGAGCAGTTAACTCCAAATCAGAAAATCAATGCAAGTTATTGACTTTTTGGAACTCAACATCATTTTTGAGTTTTAAAGTTGATCTAAACTTCTAATTTGAGTTAAAAAGCTATTTTTGCATGATTTGCATGTTTTTGTGAGTTAAATTATCCTTTATTTTCAGATAACTCAAAAATCAACCTGAGTTTTTTGAGTGATTTATGACTTTCTTTCATGCACCTTCAAAGCCCTGGATTTCTATAAATTAAGGCTTCAACTCATCTCAAATCATCTCATAATTGGCGAACTTATGCTGGTGAATTGCTATCTGGAGAATCAAAGCTTATTGCAAATCAAGGCTATTGTGAGATCAATTTGGTTTTTACATTCATTTAGATTCATTTTCATATTGTTGTTAGATCAATTCATAGCATATCAATTTCTATATTAGCATAGATTCATATAAGTTTTCATCATATCATTGGATAGAAAATCCAAAAATATAGATTAATTGCATTCATATTTCATATCAGTTTTGCATTCAAATCCTTCATTTAGGTGTCGTCAAGGTCACTGATCTCGATAACAATTTGAGAACATCATACTTGCACCTATTAGAAGGTAGTAAATTGCCTGGTTAGTTTAGCTTTCAATTCATTGCACGATTTCAATTTTTGCTAACCTCTAATGTTTTATTGAAGTGTTGTGTCACCAGATTAGGTACAAAATTCACACACACAACCGCGTCCTCCATCTTGGCCTTCCTATTTTTTATTTTGGACAAGGAGCCATGACGCATGGAGGGTTTGCTGGGTTGCTCAAAGTCAACCTCTTCATTTTCAGTATCCTCCATAAAGGGTTCCTCTGAATATTTTCCATTAGTATCATAATCTTTAAGGGCCTTCTGATTCATCCGGAACCTCTCAACCTTCTTAGACTTAAGAACCTCATAGATTAGGACCATCAACCCATCATGAAAAGCATGGTCACCTTCATGGTCCCTCTACCAAATAAGAATAGTAGCATTCAAAGAACTCAAAAGATAAAAGGGGAAATTTACTTTAACCCCATGTCTGAAATGGTTTAACAGAATAAGATGATGATTATAAATTTTGGTATATCTTCCATCCAGCGTAATATAACTAATAATTTAGCAAAAAGAACTAGGCTCCACATCCTAGAAATGCATTTAGGGTTAAAATAAGAGTTATCAACCTTAACCATTCACTTCCTTTCCTGGTCCGTTTCCACAAAAGCCTCCATATCTTTATCTGACACCTTTCTGTCTCTATAGAAGTTGATCCCTTCGATTTTGAGGCCCGTCACCTCAATAATTACCTCCTCTATAACCTCCATGCTTTGTGCTCCCACCATATTTTTTCCTTTATTCTAGGTCTTGATGAAATGTTTGGTAACAACAAGCTTCCCTCCATGCGATTTTTCCAAATAAACCACCAATTCCCCATTCTTAACAATGTTCCAAACCTATGGGTTTTGGTTGCATTCATTATAGTTCCCTAACTCACACCTCTTCTTGTGTCCTCCCATGGCTCTGCAACTACAAAAAAATCTATTCTCAAAGTTTCTCATAGAGCCCTGAAGCTTAAGCTTGAAGTAATAATAATACCCTCTAAAGCCTCAAAAGACCCATAAATCATGCAAAATAAAGGCAATAATTATCTCAAAATCACCACAATGCCCTTCATCATCCTCACATGGGTCCTTGCACTTATTACCCATTAATATGATCTTCATTATTACTCTTTATTATGTTGCATAAAAGAGAGGAAGAAGTTATCAAAACAAGAAGAAAGCAATGGAATGTTGTTTCTCGCGAGTTTAATGCTTTATCTTGAGTTTATTTGAAAGAATACACACACACACACACACACACACACACACACACACACACACATATATATATATACATACATACCTACACATACACATATATACATACATACATAGATATATATATGTGTGTGTGTGTGTGTGTGTACACACACACACACACACACTCAAATGATGTACTTCTCTAAGTCATTACTTCTAAGAGAATCTATGAATGGGAAACTTTGAGAAATTGACCTAGAGCTCTCTATGTATAGAGTTGCAAGGATGTTAGGATTGCTCTCAGCTAGAGCTATAAAGCTTATGACCTTGCTAGTCAACCACACAATGGGAGATTCAATGAAGACAAAGGCAAGAGTGCCAATATCCTCAAGAATCAAAATGAAATGCAATGCAATGCTATACTAAGATGAATATGTAAGCTAACCTATGGAAATGAAAGTATTACAATCCTTCCTAATTAAACTAGGTGAATTAATCTAAAGCATAAAGGAAACTAAGCTAAGAAAGCATAAACATGAAGCTATGATGCAATGATGAAAACTAAAATGCAAGATGATCTCCAAAAGCTCCAAAGTCTCCAATAAATCCTGCAACATAAAGTTAGTATTCAAAAGATGGATCCTAAAATAAGAAGAGAGCTCTTCTTTTATAGGAAATGAGAAACAATGAACGATGGAGATTAAGAGGAAAAAGATTTAATCAAAGGTGGGGCTTGAAGAGGGATCAATCCTTGTGCACAAATCTCCTCCAATGAGAAAATAAGAGTTGACTTTTGTGTCCCACATAAGACAAAAAAACCTTTTCTTTTTTTATAAAATAAGAATAATGCTTTATTTGTGCAACTTAGGATAAGAGGAAAATTGGGGCTTTTTATTTAATAAAAGGGGAGGAAATTCCTTTTAATTAAATAAAGACTTAGGATAAAATGGTTAATCCATGAAATAAAATTGAATAAATGACAGAATTAGGATTTGATCAAGAAAATTGATATTAAGCTGAAAAATGTTGATTCAGAAAGTTAATAAATTTATGAATGGGGGCCCAAAGTCTAGGCGACCATTTTAGGGTGCATACATTTGCCCCTCTTTGACTAATGTGAGATCGATTTGGGATCACATGCAGTCAAAGAATGAAATTGAAGTGTGAGATCAATTTGGGATCACAAAATAACCCAGATGTGTGTTCGACGGATGGGAATACATCATGACAAAGATAAGATGACAAAGATAAGCTGGAAGACAAGACCAACATACCTGTAAATAGGAGATTGTCAAGTCTTAAATAGGAGATAAGAATCTCAAGCTAAGTTGATTGATAAGGCTGAATCAAGATTGAAGTTTGATAAGTACTGCCCCCTTGGAATCAAAATCAAAATCAAGTAGAGGAGAAACAACAAATTGATAAAGGTGATCAAATCACTAGAAATCATAATCGAAGATGAAGGACAATGGAATAACCATTAAGCAGTGAAGATATGCCCTAATTTGACTAGGTTTGACTGAGAAAGATATAGGATAAAGATGAAGTCAAACCTCAGAGAGATGAAGAAAAAGGGGATGAATGGAAGACTAGAAGGTTTGAAAGAGATGAGGGTGAAGAAATGAAGATGCCCCAACAAAGAGCGAAGAATCAGGCCTCAAATGGTCAGCCAACTGCACAGAAGAAGGGGAAATTTTTTAAAACATGATTTTGAATATCAAGATGAACTTAGATTTTGATTTTGAGTCTAAAAATGGATCTAGGACATCAAAATTAGCCAAGGGTGCAATTTTCACAAAATTCTGAGATGTTTTGAAAATCGGGTAAAAAAAGTCAAAAGGCTATATAAGGGGTAAAAAGGTCATTTTCAAATTCATTTGTCTTATTGTGATTTGAGAAGCTTGACAGCTCTAAGAGAGAAAATGGCCTAACAATCAGTGATTCTAGTACACAAACATCGGTTTGAGTGTGGTCAGTTGTACAACCGGCCTCCCCACTATCCTGCCCTGGTAAGTTTTCAAAAAAAATCACCCTTTTGAGTCATTTATGAGAATTTATTTCTTTTAAATATGTTTTAAATATTTTTCTAAATATTTCAAATTTTGAACCGTGTGAAAGTTCGTATGATATTTGTAAGTATCGCACTCTTTGATATGTTTTGTCATGCAATAGTTCATAGGTCCAAAAAGTATCACCTGAATGTTTAATTCAGTGTCGCACGAGATTGGACAAAACATCGTGCAATCCATAGTGAAATATCGCATAGAAAAATAATATCGCACTACTATTAAAGAAAGTATCGCACGATACTTTCCCAAAAAATAATGTCGCACCAGTTAATAAGAAATATCACATGTTTAAATTTGATCAATTATGACATGGGTCTAGACAATTTTTGCATTTAAGATTCTTTGTACTAATTGTAATCATCCATCATGATATGTTCTGACATCTAGTTTGGGGTTTTAGCTTGCAGGAGGCTTTCCTGGCACTTATCATCAGAGCGCTGAGGGTGGTTGGGTTATGCTGTGTTAGAGATCTTGATGATCCTAGCAAGGATGATCTAGTTAGCATGGGATTCAGGTTTTTGCTTGATATGACCCATATTCGGGCAAATCATGAGTTGTTGACCACGTTGGCCAAGAGATGGCACAACGAGCACAACACCTTTCATCTACCTACTGGAGAGGCATCTATCACTTTGGAGGATGTCTATCAGATTCTCTGAGTGCTGAGCTACGAGGATCCTATAAGTATAATCATGTTTAGAAATGATCTTTTAAGTATAATGTTTTCATATGATGAGAACTGACATGATTGTGTGTTATCATAGGTATATTATGATTAGAATCTGACTGAGGGACGACAGGCCATGAAGGACTTGCTCTAGGATGTGACCTTTGTTGACAGACATCTCAGCTGGGATTAGATGATAGAGGAGTATGGCAGGGATTACCTGATTCCATGTATAGTGTTCTCTATAGTGGCACAGGAATTGGTGACAGATAGGAGTTAGAGGGGATTCCCTCTAGGTTAGGGCAGGTTGGTTGCAGATTTGGTAGCACACCCTCGGCGGATGGCTTGGGGCCTAGCCATTTTAGCCGATATATACCATGAGTTACATGATATTGTGTACAGAGATAGAAAGACATGGGCATGTGGAGCTTTCTTAGCACAGGTGTGGGCATGGGAGCACATTGCTATAGTGTGACCACATGTACAACCTAGGGAGTGGAGACGTTCCTATATCTACAGATACAAAATTTTTTTAGCCAACCTCATAGTAGGGATTTGACATATTATAGGAGGCTACTGGACGAGCTCACATCATTTGTGTGGAGACCATACAGGGCTTGTGCGAAGGACAAAACAAGAGTTTTCTACCCCACGGTGGGTGCCAAAAATGTACTCACTCAAATGATGTACTTCTCTAAGTCATTACTTCCAAGGGAATCCATGAATGGGAAACCTTGAAAAATTGACCTAGAGCTCCCTATGTATGGAGTTGCAAGGATGTTAGGATTGCTCTCAGCTAAAGCTATAAAGTTTATGACCTTGCTAGTCAACCACACAATGGGAGATTCAATGAAGACAAGGGAAAGAGTGCTAATATCCTCAAGAATCAAAATGAAATGCAATGCAATGCTATACTAAGATGAATATGCAAGCTAACCTATGGAAATTAAATTATTACAATCCTTCCTAATTAAACTAGGTGAATTAATCTAAAGCATAAAGGAAACTAAGCTAAGAAAGCATAAACATGAAGCTATGATGCAATGATGAAAGCTAAAATGCAAGATGATCTCTAAAAGCTCCAAAGTCTCCAAGAAATCTTGCAGCATAAAGTTAGTATTCAAAAGATGGATCCTAAAATAAGAAGAGAGCTCTTCTTTTATAGGAAATGAGAAACAACAGACAATGGAGATTAAGAGGCAAAATATTTAATCAAAGGTGGGGCTTAAAGAGGGATCAATCCTTGTGCACAAATCTCCTCCAATGAGAAAATAAGAGTTGACTTTTGTGTCCCACATAAGACAAAAAGACCTTTTCTTTTTTTATAAAATACGAGTAATGCTTTATTTGTGCAACTTAGGATAAGAGGAAAAGTGGGGCTTTTTATTTAATAAAGAGGGAGGAAATTCTTTTTAATTAAATAAAGACTTAGGATAAAATGGTTAATCCATAGAATAAAATTGAATAAATGACAGAATTAGGATTTGATCAAGGAAATTGATATTAAGCTGAAAAAATGTTGATTCAGGAAGTTAATAAATTTATGAATGGGGGCCCAAAGTCTAGGCGACCATTTTAGGATGCATACAATACATACATGATATATATGCATAAATATACATACATACATATCATAAATTGTAACAAGTTTGGGATGTTTTTTTCCATGTAGGTTTAGTTGTTTTGCAAGGAACACATTTTGAACAAATTGTTTAATAGTTCAACATGGGATTCACTTTATTGATTAGCAACCTGGCAATAAGGTATATCGGTATAGCCACCTAGTAATTTCTAGCACCCTATATCTAATGTAATTAGTTTTATGAATAATTAATTGCATTTTCTTATGTGATCTATTTTGAAATTATTGTACCTCACATTGTTTAACCTAATGTTTAAATGCCTTAAGGGGATGAAATTAACCCGATTTAAATTAAATGTCTTAAGGGGATGTAATTGATTAATTAATATTGAATTGACATAAAATAGATTAAATTGACATTTGTTATTTGATATTATTTAGTTTTATGAATAGTTCTTTAATTAATTGACATTAAATAGGTTAAATTGACATCAAATAGATTAAATTGATCAATTGACATTAAATATATTAAATTGATCAATTGACATTAATATATTAAATTGATCAATTTTTTAAATTTTTTTTATGGGATATTAAATTGATTAATTGACATTAAATAACTTAAATTAACATTAAATTGATTAATTATCATTAAAATTGATTAAATTGACATTAAATCCAATCTAGATATTTAAATATATAAACATCATCAAATAAACATCACATATAAAAATGTATAATCTAGATATAAATATCTATTTAAACATCATTGAATAAACATCACATATAAACATGTCTAATCTAGATATAAAAATCTATTTAAACATAATAAAATAAATATCCATTAATGTCAAACATAAACATATCAAATCATTTACATAAATAAGATCAAATATAGGTCTAGTATCATCAAAGATGGACACACATGTAAACATGTACATAAGAAACTCTATACAAAGGTAAACATGTATAGATGAACACTCTAAGAGGAAGATTATTCATGATGTTGGCTATGAACAAAGTGATCCTCTAAGTTTAATTTTCCTACTCTGATGGATGATTTGCAACCAATCCTTGCAAATAGTAGAACACCAAGTTAAATATTAACAAAATCATGCTTGTCAAGAAAAAACATGTACATGTACACATATCCATATAAACATATTTACATGTAAGCATTTAAAAAATTACCTATCCACAAATAGGTGTAGCATCAACTAAATCATGCCTATGCACACACTCTGACCCCACATTGGGGGTAATCTGAGCTAACCATGCAATATATATATATATATATATATATATATATATATATATATATATATATATATATATATATATATATATATATATACATATACATATATATATATATATATACATATATTTATATATGTATATATATAGATATATATACATATATACATCTATATATATATATATATGTATATATGTATATGTATATAGATGTATATATGTATATATATATATATATATATACATATATAGATATACATACATACATATATATATATATATATACATATATATATATATATATATATATATATATATATATATATATATATATATATATATATATATATATATATATATATATATATAAGGACCACTCTCTATTACAAGTCCCCTCTACCCTGATGATATTGTCTTTTGGAGCAAGTGGTTGGTGGTCCCTGTGTGCTAAAATGTTGTCACACTTCTATGAGTCATTAAATCTAAGATTGCTCAAGAATGAGGTCTCAAATGGAAACTCATAGCTCTCTATTCATGGAGTGCAAGAGTTTGTGATGGAGGCCCTCAAACTAGACCTAGTTTGTGCCCATGCAAGTACACCATAAAATGAGAGATTCAAAGAGAAAAAATAAGAATACTAGTATCCATGATCATCATGTATGCATGCAAATGAAAATGGAAGTTATTTTAAATGATAACAATGCATAAAATCAAACTAATCTATGAAAGGAAATTCTTATGCAAGATTATTCTATGAAAGGAAATATGAATCTAAGCTAATATGCAAGTGCAAGGTTAATCTAAATGGACTACCATGGAGCATGAAAGAAGAAGACAAGAAAATATAAGTTTCAATATCCAAGCTCAAGTGCTCAAGAATCTTCTCCAAAATCGCTCTCCAAACCTGTAGCATAACAATACTTAAAATCTAGATGTCTTCAAATGAGAAGGAGAGGGCTCCTTATAAAGAAAAGCAGATGGTCAAGATTAAGAGGCAAAAAGAGATGAGCAATGGTGAGGATTAAATCTTGGTTGATCCATGTGCTCAAAATTCTTTAAGAGGCAAAAGGATGAAAAGGCCCACCACTTAAAAGTATGTGCATTCAAAGTGGAGAGAAAAAGAGATTTTTATTTATTTTATTTCCTTTTTCAACATGAAAAGATATTTTAAGTGGGGATTTTATTAAAAGAGGAATTTTATTTTAATAAGATGATTTTATTTAATTAAAAGAGAAGTTTTATTTTAATTAAATGAGGCTTAGGATAAAATGATCAAACCTTATGAAATATTAAAATAATTGAATTAATTATGATTTGATCAAGGAAATTGATTTGAATTGAAAATATTGCAAAGCATCAATTCAGAAAATTGATAAATTGGTTCCATCATTTGATAAATTGAAGAATGGGGCCCAAAGTCTAGGCGACCATTTTAGGGTGCATACATTTGCCCCTCTTTGACTAATGTGTGATCTTCATGGGAACACATGTAGTCAAAGAATGGAATTGAAATGTGAGATCGATTTGGGATCACAAAACAACCCAGACGTGTGATCAATGGACAGGAACACATCAGGACAAAGATAAGCTGATTAAAAAAGACAAGGCCAACACCCCTGTAAATAGGTAATTGTCAAGTCTCAAGCAAGGTTTGATTAATAGGTTTGATAAAGTTGAATCAAGGGTTTAAGTTTGATAGGTACTGCCCCCTCATGATCAAAATTGAAATGAGATAGAGGAGAAATAGTAAATTGATAAATTTGATAAAATCAAACTAAAAAATAAGGTTCTTGACATAAGATGAAAGATATAAGAATCACAGAACCAAGGTAGATCATTAAACAGGAAAGGTTATACCCCAAGGTTGAATTAGAAGAAAAGAAGTGGGGTGAAAGCGAATGGAAGATAGAAGTTTGGAAGAGGTGAAGAGAAGGAAGAGAATTTGCCTCAAGAAAGAGAATGCCCCAAAATCAATCAACTGTTTATGATAGAGAATTTTGATTGAGATCACGAAAGAAGATAAAGAAATGAAGATCAAAACGTGACCACAGTTGATTAAAAGTCCAAAAGAAAGATGAAGGAAAACCCTCTCAAACTCCTAATGCAGCCTAAAAATGTAAATTAACATGAAGTCTAAAAATGCAAGCTACATGAAAATGCAAAGGTGTACTTGCAATAGAGCAACTGTAACATAAGATTTTGTGTTCATCATTCATTAGAGAATGTTAAGGAACTTATTTTCATCATCGGGCCATTATTAACAGACATCGAAAAATCACACAATCATCACCAGTCACAAGCGCAACTATGAAGATATGAATGTGATTTATATCAGATTGGAATGTGGAAAGATTCTAACATAAGCATCAAAGACATAAAGGTCAAGATGACTTTGATGTTAGCTTACCCAATTTAATGAAGCAAAACCATGCTCTCATCAAGGCATAGATGCTAGGATGACCATAAGAACGATTGTGCAAAAATAGTCAAGGATGATGTCTCAAATCTCTTAAGTGTGTCAAGGGAACAACAAGAGACACTCAAGAGGTTCAAGACCACACCCAGAAGAAGAAAGAAAATAAAAACATGCCCCATGCCCCAAGTCCTCTAGCTATGCATCCCAGAGATACTTATTAGACAAGGAAACTCAACAAAAATCAATAACAGTCAGCACACAAAGAAAAGATCATGACATAGCTCAAGCATTAAGTATTTTGTTTAAAAATTTAAGTGTGTTAACTGATACTGAGTTTTGAGGATAAGGATCGAATGCTTGCAAGCAGGTAAGATCACATGACAAAACTAGGTAAGACCAAACTGATAAGTGTTGAGAAACACTCGATGCCAGAGGTTGTGTTGAAAAACACAGTTGGGGAGGTGTCCTAAAGACTAATGCATCCAAGAGACCAAAGCTAACACAGTTATGCCCCCTAGACAAAGACAAAGACCAATTCCAAACCAAGGCAACAAGGACAAGGCATGATGGAGAAAGGCTAAGTGTTGAGGATGCATGCCAAGAAATAGGGGTGCAAAGGCCTCAAGTAGCACCCATTTTTAGGTTTTCACCACTTGGATTTTATTGCAATTTTTCTTTTCTTTTATTTTATTTTTTATTATTTTTTTTTCAGGACTTTTTATAATTTTTTTGTATTTTTGCTACCAAGGCACCTGTTTCCAGGTTCTCACCAAGGCACTTTTTCTATTTTTTTTGCATTTTTGAATTTTTTATTTTTTTGGCATTTTTGGAATATATAATTTTTTTAGAGATACATCAAAGTGCCTATTGCTAGATTTCCACTAAAATAATTATTTTTTCAAGACATTTTCTAATTTTTAGAATTATTGACAATATATCATTTTTTTGGATTTTTTTTCAGCATTAATAAGTATGTACAAAGGATGCCCCCAGATAGGATGGGTATCAAACTCCCAAGAAAGATCACATCATGTAGTCCCAATGTCTAGCAAGGTGGAGGACACGAGGGATTAGCATGCTGGTGGAAGAGATGAAAGACAAGAGAATGAAGGAGAATGAAGGGAAGAAATCCTCAAGGGCAAACTCCTCAAGAGTACCCAAGCTAGGGAAAAATTGTCATATAAAGCACATTTGGACAAGCAATGAAAGGCCAGCATAGGATAAGTCACAAAAGTGTAATGCAAAAGAAGGAAAGGATGCAATCCAAAGGAGTAGACATGTCAAGAGGCTTCATAGCATCGTGTTTTACTTTTTTTTATTAGATCAAGACCAAAGGGGAAAAGGATAGTGAAAAGCTAGAATGAATGGAGAAAAATAAATATGAAGGCTAAACATGAATGGAATGAAAACAAGATCATCGTAAGATAGCTCACAAGATAGTCAAATGTTCATGTATAGGTCAACATTTTCAAGATCAAAGAGAGAAGATGAAATGGATGAAATATGTAGAAGAACTACACATGATGCATGATTGCCAGGTTTTCATCATGGTACTTATCCAAGGCACCACAAGGGAGTGGTTTTCACCATAGGATGAATTTATTTCTCTTTACTTTTGCTACCAAGGCACCTGTTTCCAGGTTTCCACCAAGGCACATTTTCAATTTTTTCATTTTTTGTTTGTTTGCTTTCTTTTTAAATTTTTTTTTGGAAGAAGGCAAGCTTTTTAGATAATGATCCTTTAAAGGATAAACCATGATATGCCAAGGATTCAAAATGATATGCTCAAAGATGCTAATAGGGAAATGAAGATGGAAGAGAAAAATGGAGGATAAGATTTTATGTAAAGCGAGTGAGGTTGGAAGATAGGAGGAATAGGAAAATGAGGAAAAAGGATAGAAGGTAGAAGGATAATGAATGGAAGGATTGTGAAATGGTAGATGGAAAGGAAGGAAAGATTAACATCAACACACACCTTGAAGGGTGGTGAGAGGATGGAGGAAACGTGAATGAAGGAATACATGAAAGAATATGGTGAATGGATAGCAGAGGTTGTGGTTTAGGCACATGGAATGGAAGAATATTTTTGGAAGAAGCTGAAGTGGAAGCCTTTGGAAGCTTGAATGTCAACTTCACTTGTTGCTCAACATAAGACTCTTTCAAGAGAAACTTTGGAATCCATATAGCCATAGGATTTTCATTTCTTTTTGATGATTTAGAGAGAATATCTTCAATGATGGATTTTGGAACCCATACTTGTCTTGTAGTTTTCTTCTTAGATATCTCTTTTGACTTTATGCCTCCATGTTGATTAGAGGAGACATGGTGATCTTTTTTTGATGGATTCTTGTATTGATTATTTTCTTGTATTGAAAATTCAAGTTACTTCCAAAAGACTTGGGACTTGTGGAAGAAGGAGGATATGACTGGTTTAGATGGGTGGGTGGATGAAAAGCATGCAAGGGTATGCATCTATGTTGATCTTGAGGAAAGATAGGAGATGGAGGGACGTAAGGACCCAAGATGGATGATGAATTAGAAGAGTTAGGAGGGGAAGGTGAAGGGACATAAGGGCCCAAGATGGAAGGAAGATGTGAAGTTCTTAGTATTGGTGGAGGAGGTCCAAGGATGGACATGGAAGATACAAAAGGATAATCGATAAGTTCATCAACATCTATATGACAACCAAGGATATCAGCATCTTTAGAATAAGCATTAGGATTTGCAATAGGATCATGAACATCTTGAATAGGAGCAAATTCTTTGATAGGATTGCTTGGAGCTTGAAAAGACTTAGGAAGAGTAGAAAGTGGAAGCAAACATGGAGTGGTAGAACAAGAAGATTGAAGACTTTGATCTTGACAAGGAGCTTTGGATAGCATAAGCGTATTATTTTTCTCTTGATTTTCAATAGGCTTAACATTGGAAGTAACAACACTATTTTTAATAACCTTAATGGAAGTATCATCTTTGGAAAGCTCAAGTGTAGTAAGATTACTTTGATTATCAATAAGCTCAATGGTGTAAGTAGTAGCTTGATCTTGCTTAGGAGAAGACTTAAGACATGGTTGAATGAATGAGAAAGGGCATAGAGGATTAAAAGAACTATGAAATGGATAAGAGGCATCATCAAAAGGATTGGATGACATGGAGGGTTCTTGATCTTGATCTTTCTTTATGTTCTTTTCTTTATCATTTTTAGAGTCCTCTTGACATGGAGCCACTTCTAAGGAAAAGGAAACATGTTGGAATTGTATGGAAGACTCTGGAAGAGATGGTGAAGGACTAGCTGAAGTGGGAATTATAGCGCATAAAGGCTTAGGCTCTTTAGGTTTAGCATTATTGAAAGTATTTTCAGCCAAGTGAAGGTTAGCTTGAGTTTCTTTAAGAGGTAGCCCTTGAGGATAACTATAGGGAACCACATGAAAAGTATTAGGATTTTTTTTTGATGAAGGATTTGTGAAAGATTTGAAAGACTTGAAAGCTTTAGGAAATGTATGGGTATTGGAGGAAGTAGGGGATGAAAGGAAACCATCACAAGACAAAGGTCCATCATTAACATAATCTTTCTCGAGAGTGTAATCTTTATTTTCAGCATGAGAGTTCTTAGAGGAAAGATTCTTATAGTATTTGAATTTATAATCAGCGCGGTAAGCTTTCTCTTCCTCAAGTGAAGTAGATGTATCATCTAGGTATTGTTCAAAAAAATCATCAAAGTCTCTTTCAAAATTAGAATCATATGGATCACCATCACGATCTATCCAATGTGATGACCCATTTTCAGTAAGCAAGAGCACATGACTCTTAGGAATAGAGGTGTCATAGGTATCACTACATTGTTCCTCATCATAGTCATCAAAGATGGGCATGTCACTCTTCATGGAAGAGGTATCACAAGGATTGTCACATTGCTCATTATGGTATGTCTTGAGAAGAGAAGTAAGACTCTTGGGAGAAGTAGAAGAGGAACGAGATCGTGAAGAAGAGGAAAGTGAAGACCTAGTGGAAGAAGAAGACTTGGATAATGAGGAATGTGAATAATGTCTAGAAGAGTCATGGTAAGACTTGGAAGATGAGGAAGGATGAGAAGAATTAGAAGATGAAAAATGTTTGAAAGAAGGAGGTCATGACAGGATCATGCATATGATCCTAGAAAAGGCATCTAATTTAATCAATTTTTCTTTTATTTTTGTCAGAAGTTTATCACCCATGTAATTTTCAGAGGAATAAATATACTCTTTGAGTTGAGCAATGAGTTCGAGATCATCTATTTTCAAGAGAGGTTCCATAACAAGATAGTTGAAATTCATGGTTATGGAAGAGGAGGAATCAAGCATGGAAGTGATAGAAGAGATGAATAGAAGAAGGTAGACTAGATAATAAGAGGAAAATAATCAAGAAGATGTGAAGATTTTAGGAAGAAGAGGAAGAAGAGAAAGGATGGAAATGGGAGACTAGGAAGACATGGGGGATGTGGAAGAAAGAAGACCAAGAGTCATTTTGTGCAACTTGATACCATTTAAGTTCATTTGGATGTTGAGAAAAATGTCATAGCACTTAAGATCTGACCCAGACCGACCAAGGAAGACTAGAAATGGCAGGACACCAAATAGCAAGTTGGCAATTGATAGCAAATAGCTCACTAGTTGATAGACTATAGGACAGTCTCACGTGAGAGAATGTAGTCCCGCATGAAGAAACACTAGGGATTGCATGAGAAAATGAAATCTCATGCGAGAAAATGCCAGGCTCACACGAGAATGTGCACAAAGCCAGCAAAAAAATAGGATCAGATTGCTCAACAACAAGTTTGTAAACTTAGGAACTCAGTTTTTATTTGTTTTAAAAGGTCACATAAACACATTAACAGATTTTTATCATTGATCAAGCACATAAGACAATAATCAAGGAGTCCAAGAAAACAAATGTCTTCAAACAATGAGCAAGGGACAAAGCAACCTTTCACATGAACAAGAATAGTGAGTTAGCGTGCTACTCCTTAAAGATTCTACTTGTGTATGTTCTCAAAATGTTTTTGCAATCACGTACATAGTCCTAGAAAGTAAAAATTTGGTTGCACTATGGTTCTTAGTAATGGTTTGACTCTGCAACTTTTGTAATCTCAAGAGGGCGATATCCAATCCAAGCGCACTGGGGTTTTGACACATTCTGAGAATTTAATCAATCAAACATGCTGAGGAGATCTGATGGCCAACAAAAAACTACACCTGTGGAGATTTCTTCCACAAAGATATTTATATAGTGGTTGTTGCTACCACGACGAAAATGACTATTACTACTTGAGGTTCCATCCACGTGGTTTACCCAATAAAGGGAGTGTCCACTACAGTTAACCCTCTCTAACAAGGTGACTCACAAAAAGGACCACATGGGGACTTGGTTTAGATTCAAGGATCTGAGTTTCTGGTACTACCCAAAAAGGGAGTAGAGCATAATCCTCTAGCCTCTTCACTTCACCCAAACATAGCAAGCAAGTTCATTGACATGCTAATATTGAAACCACCTCACCAAGGTTCATGATGTCAACAACAATGTCTACCGAGCTCTCTAAGTGGGACCAAGAGAGAACGTACCAATCAATGTTGAAGACTAAACCAAGTAAGACCGTGAGATAGTAACAATATCCTCCCTACCTACAAGGGGTTCTATCATCAAGAAGAGCTTCGTAAGAAACCCACTCTCTCAAGAATGCCACAAATAGTGTTCATAGGGCCTAATTACTATGTGAAACACATATGCAAGAAAATGAATCTATGTTCTTTTTAGAGCCCAAAATTGAAGTGTGATCTATGAAAGCAATAAGCACTCAAGCTAAACACATGAGAGATTTATTTTATGCCCAAAATCTAAATGTTATAGAGATCATAGCAACTCACCTTAGGTCTATAGATCTGCAATCCAGTGGTATCATGCCTCAGCAATCAGAATTAGGGAAATAAACACAGCAAGCATTAAATGTTAGAAAAAAACAAGCAAAACTAGCAAATCTAGAAATTTAGGTCTCTGCTGTCAAAAGTCTGCATGAGATAGTACATAGTGCTACGTGAGAAAGTACATAGTGTCACACAAGAAAGTACCAGGCCTGCGCAAGAAAGTACACAGGCCCGTGTGAGAAAGTACATAGGCCCATGCAAGAAAACACCTTTGTCACGCACATAAATGCTAATACCAGCAAAACTTCACATGATACAGTGAGAAACTTCGCACGAGACTTCGTAACAGTGACACATGGAAGTACAGATAGCATACAAAAATCATTATAAAAATAAAATAAAATGATATGAGGCAAGAAATGCAATATTCTGCCCCACGGTGGGCACCAAAAATATGTGCTAAAATGTTGTCACACATCTATGAGTCATTAAATCCAAGATTGTTCAAGAATGAGGTCTCAAATGGTGACTCATAGCTCTTTATTCATGGAGTGCAAGAGTTTGTGATGGAGGCCCTCAGACTAGACCTAGTTTGTGCCCATGCAAGTACACCATAAAACAAGAGATTCAAAGAGGAAAAGCAAGAATGCTAGTCTCCATAATCATCATGTATGCATGCAAATGAAAATGGAAGTTATTCTAAATGGTAACAATGCATAAAAGAAAACTAATCTATGAAAGGAAATTCTTATGCAAGATTATTCTATGAAAGAAAATATGAATCTAAGCTAATATGCAAGTGCAAGGTTAATCTAAATGGATTGTCATGGAGCATGAAAGAAGAAGACAAGAAAATAGAAGTTTCAATATCCAAGCTCAAGTGCTCAAGAATCTTCTCCAAAATCGCTCTCCAAACTTGCAGCATAACAATACTTAAAATCTAGATGTCTCCAAATGAGAAGGAGAGGGCTCCTTATAAAGAGTAGCGGATGGTCAAGATTAAGAGGCAAAAAGAGATGAGAAATGGTGGGAATTAAATCTTGGTTGATCCATGTGCTCAAGATACTTTAAGAGGCAAAAGGATGAAAAGACCCACCACTTAAAAGTATGTGCATTCAAAGTGGAGAGAAAAAGGGATTTTTATTTATTTATTATTTATTTTATTTCTTTTTTCAACACAAAGAGGTATTTTAAGTGGAGATTTTATTAAAAGAGGAATTTTATTTTAATAAGATGATTTTATTTAATTAAAAGGGAAGTTTTCTTTTAATTAAATGAGACTTAGGATAAAATGATCAAACCTTATCAAATATTAAAATAATTGAATTAATTACGATTTGATCAAGGAAATTGATTTGAATTGAAAATATTGCAAAGCATTGATTCAAGAAATTGATAAATTGGTTCCATCATTTGATAAATTGAAGAATGGGGCCCAAAGTCTAGGCGACCATTTTAGGGTGCATACAGTCCCTAGTTGTGGAGTTTTTGGTGGGTGTTGGATGTGAACATCTTAAGGGGATGTACTTTATCATGCTCTTATCCATCATTCTCCTCTTCTTATGCTTGGTTCCTACTATTATGATGTTTTTTTTCCTCTGTAGGTGCTTGTTGGTTCTTGGTGGAAGTGAGGTTAGATATGGTTAGGTGTGAGCATTTTGAGAGGATGGACTTTGATGTTCTCATTCCTTACCATTTCCTCTATCTTTACTAAATCTCTTTAGCCTTTTTGTTTTGGTATGCAATAACTATTTGGAGCTTGGTTGCAATTTTGTTGATGGTGGAAGCTTGGGGTTATTTTTAGGGACCCTTATTTATTATTCTCTTCTCTTTCCTCCTCTACTCTCTAATCTGGGTGTCATTTGCCCTATTTTTCTTTTCCAGTGTAGGTGTTGGTAGGTTCTTGTTTTCAATGTTTTGGTTGGAGTGGGGGTGTGAGTGTTTTATGTGGATGAGAATTGATGTGCTTGCCCCCTCTTTTCTCCTCTTGCTGTGATGAGACCATTATACTTTTTTAGTTTTTTCTATCTTGGCTATGTCTCCTATTGAGGCGGAGGAAAATTTTATGGAGGTAGAGTTCTATATGGCCAAGAGGATGGGTGCACTCCTCAATTTTCATTCTATTGGTGTGTTGGCTCCTATTGAGGTGGATTATAATGGTACTGGTGAAGGTTTTCTCCATGGAAAGTATTTTATGTTGAAGGTTAAGAGATATTCTCAAAACCCCTTGATTGTGAATCTTATGTTTGGTTGGTTGACATATGGATGTCTTATGCAAAATATTATTTTTTGTTAAGGGATCCATGTAAAGCTTTTGATTCAAGTTAAGGATGCCTAGAAAACCCCTAGGATTTCATTTAGGGCCCATTTGGGGCTAGAATTAGACTTGAATTGGCATTATCTAACTCTAGATAATGTCAATTCCATGTTTGTGTCCATCCAAAAAATTGGAATTAGAATTTTGAAATTCCAATTTTGTCCCAAAATGGGCATTTGCATCTTCCACTCAAATAGGTGGAATTGGAATTTTGAATTCCAATTCCAATTTTTATAAAACCAAATTTAATATTTCATGGGATCCGTTACTATAAGGATGTATATTATATTGCTATAAGGATGTGTGTGTATATATATATATATATATATACACACACATGTGTGTGTATATATACATATGTGTGTATATGTATAAAGATATGTGTATATACATACATGTATGTGTATATATGTGTATATATATACATATGTGTGTGTATATATAAACACACGTGTGTGTATATGTGTGTATGTATGTATATATATATATGTGTGTGTGTGTGTGTGTGTGTGTGTGTACATATATGTGCATTTGCATATACATGTGTGTATATACACATATGTATACACATATACACACATGTGTGTATATGAACATGTACATGTGTGTATGTGTATATATACACATGTGCATATGTGTATATATATACATACATATACGTGTGTATATTTACATAAATATACACACCATATTCAAAGAAATTAAAATAAAGAATTACAATTCCTTATGCATCTTCTCAGTCATCTTCCGAGTGAACCAAACTAGGTCAGCCCATATTCTAGAAATCATTTTCAGGATTTGTATCTTCTAGAATTGTAGCATATTCTAGAATTGACTATATCCAACATTTGGTATTCCAGCACCCAAACGAACCCTTAAGGTTTTGGGAGCCTTGGAAAACCCTATTTTTAAAAGTTATGAGCCTTAGTCATTCTTTTCTCTATTTGTTTTAATAGCCTCTTCTTTACATAGATTTGCCTTTTTTGGGATGCTATTTTTATTTTGGTTGTTTATTGCTATTATGTAATGTTAGATCTTAAGTAGCTATTTGTTTTTGTGGTATTCCACATGCCCCTCAAAATCTGTTTGTAAAGGGTTTCAGGTCCCTTCAAATTTCTTTTCCTCTAATAAAAAACATTTAAGGATCTCTTAATAATCATTTAAGGATCTCTAGTAAAAATAATTAATAATAAACAATTTTAGTAAATTTATAAATAAAGTTTGAGAATGAAAGAGTTGTTTACAAGATTATTAATATGACTTATTATGATTACAAGATTCTTAATAGTAAATAGTTTAATTTTATATATATATATATATATATATATATACTACATTTTATTGCATGTATTTTTCCATTCAAACATTTCAATATTTCTTAATAATCTTTCATCAAAAATTTAATAATAAAGAATTAATGGTAAAAATAATTAATAATAAACACTTTTAATAGATTTATGAATATTTTATCTTTTTAATTTTATTTTATCTTCTAAATTTTATTCAATGTATTTTTGCATTCAACATTTCAGACCTCTATCTATAATCTCTCTATAATCTTACATTAGATAATCATTTTTACTATAACACATTGAATATCATAGTGCAGTTTCTAGTGGTTGGAATTACTAAATGTTTAAGTATCTTCATAATTGTGCAATTGAGTATCTCCTATGTACTCAAGATTGATAAAGTGCAATATCTATTTTTTTTTTTCATATTTTCATTACTTTAAGCAATTGCTAGGCAAGTGTATTGTTATTATTTCTATATTTATTCTTCACAAATCTGAAGATGTTTATTTAGATTTTTAAATCAGGTATATTTATAAAATAGTAATCAGTATACATAAAATAGTAATCGGTATACAAAGATGTTAGCATTTATGTCTTTAAATTATAGATTTCTCTGTTTGAATCTTATGTCATTATCCTCATAAATGTTGAAACCATTTACATTTTCATCGCTTTAAACTATTTTTAGATAAATTGTTTAATCTTCTATAGAAAACTATAATAATTTTACCATATCATCAAACCCAAAGTATAAACAAACATGGCTAGTTTTATTTCACACCTTAGGAAAGCAAGAACTTATTAATAAGTCCGTTGCATTACAAGCTATAGTAAACCCACAAGCTTCAGATTACAAGAAGTAATCACACATCTAATAGAAACTTAAAAACTCAAAGCTCCAAACAGAGAAAACCACAGTAGACTTCTCACATTGAACGGCCTGGCAGAGCTGTATCCATGAAAAAAATGTGTTAAAAAACAATAGTGATTCACAATACTGACCATATTATAAACTATTTTATCTCACCTTTGCATGCAGCAGGAACTTTGTTTACTTTGCATTTCTGAGGCAAAGCTGTAACAAGCTTGGGATCAACACTTTTGGGCAACATAGATTGCTTTGAACACAAGCATTTAAGATCAGCAGTTTTTACAACATCACAACATTCTGGAGTTGGGTCTGAAGGTGGGTCTGTCACAGCAGGCTGGCATAACATGAGCTTGTCAATACCCATGTTACACACATCAAACATCCCAGCATCTGCCCTAGGGAAAAATGCACTGGTACCCAGTAATGTTGCAACCAGTACCAACATAACTACTTGAATGTACTTCATCTTAGCTATTCAAAATCTTCTACACAAGAAAAAGAATCTGAGCTATTGCAAACTCTCTGCCAAGAAATAGATTAATCTCCGGTGAGATTGTATTGTGAGTAGAATAGAAGCTCGTACATTGTTTAAATAGGCTAATTTGGGCTTAAAAAATTGCCATGCATGAATCTTATCAATAACTTATAATACCATTTTTGTGTGATTACAGCACATATGGACTGTTGAAAACAAAAGATGGTCACGGGTGTGATGGTACTAGTGCAAAATGAGACAAGTAGTCACGAGATCACAGTACGATTCGAATGAAAACCAAGTGCGCCAATGGATTGCTTCAAAACAAAATATTAACAGTATTCTATACTTTCTGCTCCAGAATTAATGTGTCTTTTTTTTCTTCATAGAAATAAAAAAAAAGATAACTTGTGGCTGATATATGGAGGTCATTGACTGGTTTACTGATTTTCTTCCTGATTAGGTTTTCTGTCACATTATTCTTCAAATGTACTAGCGTTTGAGTACCACATTACCTCAACAGGAATAAGTGATGGTTTTGGAATAAGACCTCCCACTGGCTTGGATGGAATATTACCCTTAGATAAGATCATATCTCCACACTATCTACCTAAATAAACTCAATTTGTGTTTCAGTTTGCTTCAGAACACGTACTTCTTCAATACGACAACTCTGGCTCCCCCTTATCAATGTTCACTTTATTTTTCCAAAGTAAGCGCGAAGAACTATGTAGTTTTTTGCACTGGGTATTGTGAGAGTTAAAGGTGCTGCAGGTTTTTAAATAAATTCAATGTGTCACAGGGTTTTGAAGACATGTGTATCATGCATGTGAACGCTATGTGGAAACAAAAAAAAGTGCACAGATGTCTTTTCATAAATGTTACAAATGGGAGGCATTTATTTTCCTGTGGTTGTGCTCTGTAATGCCTCAATGAGGAGTCAACTCTATTAAAGAAACTTCTAAAATGGTAGAAAAAGAGATAAGAGATGGATTTAAGATAGCAAGAAGAAGCAAGGATAATATTAAGCAATTCACATGATAAAGACAATAAGCTATCAATATTAAGGATAATAATAAATCTGTAATTTAACACGTTTGTTATTGAAGAGAATGATGTATATAAAAGGTGGCGGATTGATATGCAAGCCAAAGCTTGATATGTGTCTAGCCACTTTGCATGCTCGCCTGTAATCACTGATTCCCCTTTTGTATGGCATTTTGCCAAATGGTTGTTCTTGAGCCTCGTTTATGTTCACTGTTTCGCATGTTTCTCCAAGCTATTGAGGAGCAATTATATTTTACATAGTTTGATAATAAACCACATAAATAGGAGCCTGACATTAACTCGTTTTCTCTGTCCACAGGGAATTACTTGTTTTTCTGCCTGTATCAACTTGAGTCTAGCAGAAAGTGCAACCTTTTAGCTTGAATAATGCGTTTGACAGTGAGAACTATTTCTATTTTGGCATGCTAATTTGTCATATTGCCATCCACAACCTCGATAGTAGCTTTAGGGCCTTTTAAAACATTTGCTTCATCTTGTACATCAGTTGAACTGATGTTCTTATCACTGTTTAATTTGTTTTTTATTACAATAAAAACAGATTTTGAAGAGATCCAAAATCATTTATTGAAAGAGAATCTCTTTCATTCGTTAAAATAATATATAACTATGCACTCGAATTTCTTCATCAACAAAACTCATTCGTGCATATAATGTGATCATGGCCTGCCATAGGAAGACGTCTCTTTGAGGGCTTCTCTTTTGCTGTGCATGTGTTTCTAGGTCTTCCTCTTGTCTATGTCAACTAATCCATTATGATCTTATTTTGCAATCCATGCATTTCAAAGTATCTGAAAGTAATTAGTAGTATTCAATCACAAAGTATAGCTATTAAGAAGAATTGAAGAGATGTGTATTTATCATAATTAGGTTACTCCATATAAATGCATATTATCTTAAGTAATATTGAATTACTGATAACGCATTATAGTGGCTATAGGATGATAGGAAGTATTAAGACATGTATAACTATATTTCAAATCGTATATAGTATATAGTTGATTTCTCTTAATAAGAGTCGATCTTCTCTAAGAATTTCTATCTATAGTGACCATGTCAATGTCAATCAGGTAGCATTCACTACTTTAATCAACTGGATTACTATAATTTTGTTAATTACTATGTTCTTGTGCTTAGGATTGAAATGTTTAGATGATATATGTTATTAGTACTTGTCAGTAGGTTAAGTACTATTGTATTCATTTTTTGAGTTTTTAATGTTAACTAGTGATTAAATGAATTGTTCTACACCAATGAAAATAAATTTTTTTAATATTTTATTATAAGTTTTTTCATTTGTAAAATATAGATGCAAATTATTTAACTTTATAATATCTAGAAATTAATTTTTGATCATCTCATTGGATGAATGCATTTGAAGTCTTATTACACGAGTGAACCAATTAAAATTTACCACTGTAATCACCTAAAAATAGACCAAGATTAAATCAAAGCAAATGAAGTCAAATCAAAGCAAATCAAGGACATAATTGAATCAATTGAATCACAAAGCATAATTAGCCAATCAAAATTAAAATCAAGTCTTAATTCAAGATCAATCAAAATTGAGAGTATTTTAATCAAGTGCAATCAAATCAAAATATAATTAAATCAAATAATTGTATAGTCTTGGATTAAATTAAATTCAACCCATTCAAGGGGTACATGGCTAAAATAAATCAATTAAATCAATTAATAAATCTCAAGTACTCTCAACAACCCAAAAGGAGAGGAAATTCAATCAACCAATGAGATTTAAGGAAAGACATTCACATGGATCAAACCAAATTCAATCTCAATCACTCAAAGTGAAAGAGAATCTTGACCATTGATCTTGTCTACTTGTCTCAAGCTTTGAGGACACAAACTTTGCATTGTCTTCAAAGGGTGGAACCAAAGACTCAACCAAGGCTTAATCATGATCAAACACAATTACACCCCCTACCATTGAGAAAATCTATAAAAGGAAGGCCAAATTCTTTCATAATTATCAACTACACATCTGAGAATTGCATTGAACCTCTTGCAATTTGAGTTTAAAAAGGCATTTGAGAGCTTAATTAGCATTTACTTTGACATAATTGTTAGCTTTAACTTGTTTATCTTATCATTCTCATTCTAGGACTGTCATTAATGGAAGCTTGCTGAGAGCTTTGCATTAACATTCTTAGTTAGAGAGCCATAGGATTATCAATTGATCATTAATTTGCTAAATAGTTTCTCTATTGTGGTTTATTTAGTTACTATTTCATTTATTGTTCAACCTTAATTCTATGAAGATACTTTCATTAGTATACAAAATAGCGCCCACCGTGGGGCTCTAAGCCTCATTTCATCATTTTTATCATATTTTGTGTGCTTGTATTTTTACTTTTTCATAAATTTTCTGCAGAAAATAGGTGAATTCATGTGTACAAAAGATTCAGTCACGCCTATAGTCATTCTGATAGAAGAAAAATGCATCATTGTAAGGTGGTAGACAAGACACATTTTGACACTTAAAAGCTTCTAACTCACGCCTAGTCGATAGTCATTCTAATGACACTTCAGATCACTATTTTGACGCCTAAAAGATTCTAACTCACGCCTGGTCGATCACTTCTCTTCTGTCTTAAATTCTTTCTAGCTACCTGCAAGACGGATGCTTACGCCTATGAGATAAATTATTCAGCCTTTGCTCGTAAAGTCACACCTATGACTTAAGAAGTGTCACAGATCTACTATTTGTCACTGCCTATGATAGACTTTGACCACGCAATTTACAGAGACAGTCACGCTTAGTATCTGCTAATTCATGCCTAGTATTTGTTAAATTGTCATTTTAAAAAGATCATTTTACGCAATTTTCAATACTCTTTACGCTTAGTAGATAAATTGTTTACACCTGATTAACTTTCAATGTCACCTGTGTCATTGGAAAGTGACACTTGCTATTATTAAAGTTACACCTGCTAACAGTTTGATCACGTGTATTAGCTAGACAATGACGCTTACTGTCTATTGTTTTAATTTGCTGACAGATTGATAAATATAATTATCTTACTCTCCGTCTGTATGTTTTTGCTGTAAATGAGCAGGCATACAAAGGTCCAAAAGCTAGAGAGCGGATTCAATAGAGAAGGCAAAACTTTGACAAGTAAGGCTTAAAATTCAGTTTGTCTTTGTTCTTCAAATTTATCTTTGGTTTCTTTACTTTGGTTGGCTTTGTTGACTAACTTGTTGGAGAAAAAAAAACATTGCAAATGAACTATAGCCAAGGTAAGCATAAAATCATGGAGATAACTCAAAAATGCCCCTAACCTTTGTTAGGCTACAAGGAAAGGTAAGCCTTAAAACTTGATGATTTGTGTGCTTAAATTGTGGCTTTGTCCTTTCAAAATCTAGCAATTTGGATAGCTTAAGGGAATAAGTCAAACACTTAATTGAAAAACCCCTTGTTTGTAGAAAAGAGTAGAAATACTCGATTCTCATTAGTTAGTGGGTTGGAAATTGAACCTTGTTAAGTATGTTTGTTAAAAAGTGCTAAAAAAAAAATTTTTTTTTTGCATGCAAAAAATAATGTCCTATAGAGAATACCATGCTAGAACTTTAGTTGGGCTTGCCTATCGAGATTTCCCTTAAAACGGCCAGTGAGAGGGACAACCCAAAGTGGGATATGCTAGCTTTTGCTGTGAGAATCCAACCCACTATAAAACAAAATGCATACATCCTTAATGGGGTGTGTGACAAAAGGATTTTAAATTTTTTGAACTTCCTCTAGTAGTCCTCATAGATTGCGCCAAATCATACTTTCGTGTGTGTGGGAAGCCCCTTAACATACTTGGGGGATGAAAGTTTAACATCCATTTTAAATGGAATCTACACTAAATCCTTGATCAATTAGCAAGCCTACCGCATTAGGGCCATTTAAAAGAAAAATTTGACCTAAGGTAGATTGCTTGGAAGAATTTCTTGTGATAATTGATAAAATCATTATGTTGTGCTTGAAGGTCTTTGATTGCAAAAATAAAACATCCATTAAGATCCAAAAATCAATTAACAACAAAGATTCAAAAGAATATTCTATTCACAAGAATTCAAGAAATGGAAAAAGAAAGGGAAACATTATCCAACCAATCATCATTAAGAACATTGTTTCCTTACCTCTATGATCAAGAAAAATATCATGAACGCCATATCTTTGATAACTCAAAATTTGATCAAAAAGAATATCATAAAAACCCTATATTTGATCAAGAATATCCTAATGATAAACCAATATTCGATAAAGAACCTATTTCAAAATATCAAGAGAATCTCATCTTTGATCAAGGAAATCAAGAGGAATTAGTCCCATCTCAACAATATTCATCATATGAAAACTCTTTGAGAAACACAAATACATCCAAATATCCTTGGGATAGATCATTTACTCCTTTGGGAATTTCATACGAATTAGCTTTGGAAAAACTCCTTGAAAATGATCTCATCATGTTGCCTCAAATCACTTCATGTGGATTTATCTTTTTGAGAAACTATTGTGCATATCATAGACATAATGAGCATGAAACTTCACATTGCATGGAGTTGAAACATAAAATCCAAAATCTTATTGATGATGACATAATTGAAATTGAAAATCCTAATTAATCATCTAATAAAGATACTACTCTCAAGCAAGATCAAACTTATGAACACATGTCTAGTAGTGGTCCTCTTATAGCTTTCACCTATTCCACCATTCCTCCATTTAATATAGAAGTAAAGCTATCCCATATTTTTCCATCAAACAAAGACCCAAACAGTTTTCATAATGACTATGTATATCCTCAAGGGCTACCTCTAAAAGAGATCCAAGCTAACCTACATCTTGCTACAAACTTCTTTCATGCTTCAAAGGTTATAGACTCCAAGCCTTCATGTGATACAATTCCTATTGTACCTATTTCAAATGAACATCCATCATCCCTTGAAGAATCCCTCATGCGAATCCAAACTCCTACATTGTCCTTAGAAGTGGCTCCATATCAAGAGGCTAATCAAAATTGCAAAGAAACAAATCTTATGAAGGATCAAGATCAAGATAATATCCCTCCTCATCCTATATTTGACCAAAGCCCCACACCACAAGAATCCCATGATGAACCCTTCATACCCTTCCATTTATTTCAAGAATATATCCTTCCATCTCAAACACCCCATATTCTTTCACTTCATATATCCTACTAAGCTCCTAAGCAAGATCAAGGTATTCCTTCCATCTCTAATGAACTTATTGAAAACCAAAAGCAAAGTATTCTTCCTAAGCTATCAAAAGATCCTTGTCAAGATCAAAGTACCCCAACATCCACTTTTCATAAGCCTCCATATCTATCTCAAGCTTCAACTGCTCCTATCAAAGTCACTCCTATCAAAGCTACGTATAAGCATATTGGTACAAAGATAAATCTGAAAGACAAAAGCCTTGGCCATGCAGCTCATGATAAAGATGTTGATATCCTTCCCACATCCCATTTACCTTCATTTGTGCATAATCATATTCCTTATACATCCTCCAAATCCATCCTTGGTCCCTATATCCAAAACTTGAAACATTATATATCCTCCAAATCCATATTGGGTCCCTATATCCCACCATCCCCTTACCTTACCATGTATCAAGATAAAAAAAGACATACATACTTGAGAAACCAAACACCCATCCATGTCAACCCTCCATATGAACCCATCCATATGAACCATTCATATCAACCTTATTCATCCACCAATCCCAAGTCTTTTGGAAGTAGTTTGGATGCGCAACATAAGAATCAAAAAATCAAGAATTCACTTATATATGAAGAGCACCATGTCCCATCTAATCAACATGTGAATTCAAGAAAAATAGAAATATTCAAGAGACCACAAAGGTCCGTGAAGCAAAAAGAAAAATCAATTAAAATGTGGATTCATGAATCCCTCATTGAAGAAATGCATTCTAAAGCATCCAAAAGGAAAGACAAATCAAAGAAAGTGTGGATTCCCAAGTCACTTTTGAAGGACTTACACATGAAAGAGAAATCAAAGTTGACATTCAAGCTTCCAAAGGCTTCCACTCCACATTCTCCCAAACACATTCCATCTCATCCATCCATTTTGAGTCCTTGTATCCCAAGATCCGTATCCTCTCTTACATCAAAATCCCAAGCTATTTCACCCATTTTTCCTCCATTATTCCACTACCCCTCAAGGTGTGTATCAATGTTGATCTTGATAATACTTTTTATCCTCTTATTCATTATCCTTCCATTCCCTTTTTCACGCCCACACATAGAAAGACTTATTATCCACTCATTCATTATCCGTCCATTTCCATTATTCAATCCATTGCATAAATCTTTATCCACCCTTTACCTTATCCACCATATCACCTTTCCATCACCATATCAATATCTTTGAGCATACCTATCAGCGGCCTTGGCCCATCATATCATACATTTTCAAGGAGTATCCAAAGAGCATGAGGCTTGAGTCCCTCCAAAAGAGAAAAATTAAAAAAAAAAAAAGAAGAAGAAAAGAAAAGAAAAGAAAAACAAATCCATCTTATGGTGAAAACCACTTCTTGTGGCATCTTGGACAAGTACCATGTTGAAAACCTGACAAATAGGCATCATGCGTAATTCCTCTCTCTTGCACTCTACACTCGGGGGCAAGTTTCATCCATCATATCCTCCATCTTTCTACCATTTATCTCACTTGCATCTATATTACATCTTTCACCTTTGATCTTGACAAGGTTGAACATATCTAGGAGCATTAAGTATCTTGAAATGAGTTATCCTATCCATCAGCCTACTCACTTGTTGCATTCATGCTACCTTATCATGATTTTGCTTATCCTAAAGCCACCTTCATTATTTCTAAGAAACCTTCCCATAATCCCAAACCATTCACTCATAGCCTTCACCACCCCTTTATCATGATTGTGTGATCCTATCCACATTGATCCCTTGATCTTGATCCAAATGAAAAATAAAAGAAATGAAAAATATGTTATAGAAAGTCGCTTGATATGTCCATTCCTTTGGACGATTGTCATGACATCAGGTTATTATTCCATATGCTATTCAACACCACATCATTGGCCTATATTGAGATTTTTTTTTTCCCTAGCTTGGATAATCTTGAGGAGATGGTCCTATGGGTAACACACTTGCTTTATCTATCATGGCCTATTCATCTCGCATCCATCAGTTCGCAAATCCATCTTTCATGTCCTATACCTTGCTAGACATTGGGGGCGATTCAATGTGATCTTGCTTGAGAACTAGTGATCTCTCAAAATCTAAAAATGTGAAAATGTTCCTCAAAAATCTCTAAAATATTTAAAAAATCAAAAAAATCAAAAATTTCTAAAAATAAATAAATATCTAAAAATATAAAAATCTAAAAATTGCAAATCTTAAGTAAACACTCAAAAGTTGCATTGCCCAACAAAGCACTATCTTTTCCAAATCAAACTAGGGGCATCAATCCAAATTCAATGAGCTTAGCAAAGAAAACATCAATTGACTCAAATCATTACAACAAATTTGGAAAATTGCTACACTTAAACTTCATGATCAATATCACGTTTCAAACATCCAAATACTTGATTTAAATGATAAAATTTAAAAATAAGATCAAAATCTAAAAAGCTTAATCAAATCATATCAAAATCTAAAAAGCTTAAAAATAACTAAGGATCAAAGTGGATAAAGTTTTTGAAATATGGATCTCCAAACAAAAGCAAAAATGTTCAAAGTGTTACTAAATTTCTGGAATCATATCTTTTTAGCAAATCGATGAAGTCTTGGACTAGATGAGCGATAATGAAGACATGAAATTTTCTTGATTTCTTCTTGAGTGCTTTCCATGTTGATTCATAATAGTATGCGAATCCATCTAATGACATGATCATCAAAGAATCATCAAGGACATTTGTATATGAAAGGGATCAATTCTTTGTCTATTTACTTGCAATTGTTAAAATCCGAGGAAAGAGGTATTCATATCATCATGGTTGAACCAGTGAGGGTTGTACCAATTTCATGTTCCAAAAGCTCAATGATGATTATAAGCTCCAAATTTTTGAATAATGACAGTTAGTTGCATACATCTTAGATTAAGTGCATTTAGTCTATATTTTTCCTTTCTTAGCATAAAGACAAAATTGCAAGAGGAAAGCTAAAGGGGGTGGAGTTATCATCATCAAAAGACCAAATCAAGATACATCAAAAGATCAATGATATCATCAATGGTACATCATCAAATTTCTTGAGATCTACATCATCAAAAGTTTATACATATAATCAAAGTCCTAATCAACATCATCAATACTTGAAGTATCCATCATCAAAAATCATGTTCAATCGAATCATCAAAGGTACATCAATATCAGAAAGATACACCATCAAAAAGGAAATTTCTGATCCATCAATAGATTCATGCTTCATCAAGGATATCATCAATAATCAATCATGCTAATAAAATAGGGGCAACCTCATCCTGTTCATCACCTTCTCTTTTATCAATCCATAATTTTGTATCATCTAATCATATAGTGTATCAAATATCAATCAGTCAAATCATCCAAGTGATCATCTAATGTCAATCAAGTTATATCTTATCATCCATTTGCTTATCTTGAGCACATCAAATCTCCTAACTCTAGATCTTGAGGAAAGGAAATCATTGTTTTGTCTCTCTAGATCTTGAGAGAAAAATATCAACCCATCAACTTATCCTATCAGATTGACATCAACATCAACCAAGTGATTCTGAGTGACATCAAACAATACCAAACCATCATCAACTCATTCATAACATCATCAACATCTTATCAATCAAATATTTTCTCATCAAATCCTCTCATGATCGGGGCATTTCCAAATCTTTATATCAAGAAATAAATTGAAATTTCCCATTCTCAATCTCATCATCCAAAATCATTTCAATTCATCTCCTGAGGGGGCATACCATTGGAAATATCAAACACCGGCATTATCATCGAAAATCAAGAAACCGATCATCGAAATCAAAGTGAAAGCTTTTATCAAGAAATTTTTCATAATCAAATGAATGGGGCATCACATTAAAATCAATCATCAAAGTAGGTATCATATCAGGATAAATCATTGAATCAAACATCATATCGAGAACCATCATCAGAAGGATCATCATATCAGAATGACCATCAGAACCACATCAATTGAGAGTTTCATATCGATCATATCTGCATCAATCTCATATTAGAAATCAAGGATGACCATCGAAAGACATCAAACGAACATCAAAGATCAACCATCAATGAATCAGGACCTATCATCAAGCAAGAACAGAGTATTCTTTGAATTGACATGCTTCACACGTCAACTCAAAGAGGGGCATTTGTAATCACCTAAAAATGGATCAAGATCAAATCAAAGAAAATGAAGTCAAATCAAATCAAATCAAGGAAATAATTGAATCAATTGAATCACAATGCATAATTAGCCAATCAAAATTAAAATCAAGTCTTAATTCGAGATCAATCAAAATTGAGAGCATTTTAATCAAGTGCAATCAAATCAAAATATAATTAAATCAAATAATTGTATAGTCTTGGATTAAATTAAATTCAACCCATTCAAGGGGTACATGGCTAAAATAAATCAATTAAATCAATTAATAAATCTCAATTACTCTCAACAACCCAAAAGGAGAGGAAATTCAATCAACCAATGAGATTTAAGCAAAGGCATTCACATGGATCAAGCCAAATTCAATCTCAATCACTCAAAGTGCAAGGGAATCTTGACCATTGATCGTGTCTACTTGTCCCAAGCTTTGAGGACACAAACTTTGCATAGTCTTTAAAGGGTGGAACCAAAGACTCAACCAAGGCTTAATCATGATCAAACACAATTACACCCCCTACCATTGGGAAAATCTATAAAAGGAAGACCAAATTCCTTCATAATTATCAACCACACATCTGAGAATTGCATTGAACCTCTTGAAATTTGAGTTTAAAAAGATATTTGAGAGCTTAATTAGCATTTACTTTGATATAATTGTTAGCTTTAACTTGTTTATCTTATTATTCTCATTCTAGGACTGTCATTAATGGAAGCTTGTTGAGAGCTTTGCATTAACATTCTTAGTTAGAGAGCCATAGGACGCTCAATTGATCATTAATTTGCTAAATAGTTTCTCTATTGTGGTTTATTTAGTTACTATTTCATTTATTGTTCAATCTTAATTCTATGAAGATACTTTCCCTAGTATACAACCACGTTTGTTATTTATTGTCCTTCCACTTATTTCGTTTAATTTTCTTATTTTTTATGTGAAGTTATCTTGGAATCATCTTTTTTTTTTAGGAATATTAATGGATACAATAAATCAGTGAGAATCAAACATTAAAATAAGTTGATTAAATTTTGTAATTTGTATATTTTTTTAATTTATTTTAAAATTTATTTCAAAATATTGAATAAATTATTTATTTATTGAATTAGTATGCTACAATATTCCTAATATGGAGTAAGTTACTTATAATTGGTTAGCTTTTTTAATTCATTTTGACATTATTAAAAGTTCATAATGTATCATATTGATCTATTAAAACTATTATAACTATTTGATACTATTGCTCATATTATATATACAATAATATTAATCATATGTAATAAAAAAAAATATATCAATAAAATAAAATTAGCACTATTGTTATATTTACAAATAAAATTAAGATTAAGGTTTAAATTAATTATAATTTACAATCAATAATTATCTATATAATTATAATTAAAAAAATAATTTATTACTACAATTATTATTATATAAAATATTATAATTATATAATTTTATAATTAATTAAAATATCTTATATATTATAATAAATTTAGTAAAATTAAGATTAAATTTATATAAAAAATTAAATTTAAAATTAATTACTAAAGGCAAGTACTTGGCCACTACGTGGCACTTGTTTTTGATTAAGGAAAACAAGTTTTAATGGCACTTGTTACTTATATGTCACATCTTAATATTTTGACTTCTATCCATGAGATAAGGGAAGCATGAACTTAGTATTGATAATAGTTTTATGTGAATATTCCTCACGAATGTATGTAAATAAATTTATAAGTGATATTTTAGTTTTGTTCAATTCAATTATTATCGTAGAATTCATGCATGTTACCTTCATAGTATTTGACATGTACAAGGATTTTTATGGCCACAAGTTTGGGTTTCCTTATCTATATCAGACTTTGTGTTACAAGTAAGAATGTTTTAGAGTTTATCTCATGAATAATTTAATTGATGCTAATTGATTTTATGAATGACTCATTTTAGAACATGAAGAATTAGTTGTACAATTCTAGTTTATGAATATTTAATTTATCATGAGACATTGGAAAATAAAATAGTGGCGTCTTATGGTAAATAATGTTGTGTGCATAGATTAAAGAGTAGAGAAAGGAAATTAGCATAGTACATGGTGCTCTTATATGCTCTTATCTCCATTTTGAATATTTTTGTATTCTCATGTATGTTCTTGTAAATTGTTAGGATATACCGAGTGGGATTTTATATACTTATAAATACTCATGGTATCCTTATATGCACTTTAAGCTAGGTCTTTGTTTCACGGCTATGCTTGTTTGTGAGGTATTTCAGTTAAGTGTGTATTTGGGGTGAATTCACAGTTGAAAGTGTATGGCGTTGGGGTTTAGTGAAGACCTAATTGTGACTATGTGTTTCATTCTTTCATAAATGGATTCATAGTTGATGAATATGGAAGTTATATGCTTAACTAAAGTATGATTTCTTGATTTAACCCTAGGCTATGAATATCTGGTTACATTAAGGAGGAGTGGCTCTCAATGGGGTTAGGGCCCTAAAGTGGTCATTCCAAGACAACCCATTGAAGAGTTATGTAATTAAGTGAAAACCTAATAAAATGAATTGGGGTAAAATATTAAATAAGATAATTATGATGCCTCGGTCATTCCTTGAGTGCTAGTACAAGCTAAGGATGGGAATGGGAGAAGATATCTATTCATACTAGCATAATCAAATGTCCTTGTCCTCGTGAAAGGATTGTTCAGTTTTACATGAGTCCTACTTGGAGGTCGGGGTCTAGAGGGAACACTACAGGAAAACCCAAGGAGAAAGGGCTATGTGATGACACTATTTCCTTCTAGTTCTCTAGTATCCTATTTTTTTGGGTTGTGAGTAGAAGTATATGGTATTTTCTTGTCATCCTTCATGTTTGTCTTTATATGTGCATTATATGTGTGGATATAATATATCTCCCTTAGATATTGGTATTGGTGTATTATATCCATAACCATGGTTCTATCTTTATTTCACCAAGTGGGTGGCAACCAATGGTGAAATTGTCTAGGGACTCTACCCTAGAAAGGATTGCATACCCACTTATGTATTTTATAAAGCATATAAATAAACATATGATTAATTGTGTACCCTTACTTTGGTGGACCTAGTATGATATGTTAAAAAATTAAAGATTCAAACTAAAAAGTCTCTGAGCCTGAGCATAGACAATGCCATCATTAATGAGACCCCGATACTTAGGTCTAGCCCCTTAGAGTTGTTTGTAAGGATTCAAATAAAATTGATTCATTTCTTCTTGATGTCATTTCATTTTGAAAGGTGTACATGAAGATTATATTTATGATCATGCATCTAATATTTTGCATCTAGTTGTTTAGTCATGTGAGCAGTTACATGATTCTAGAGTATGGTGAAGGATCCAGGGAGAGAAGCTCAAGTATGAAGTGATATATATCTATTACTTGAGCATGTAAATAAACTTCTATTTTAATAGGTGATTGAATGTTCTATCTTATTTCATGTTTAAAATTTTTATCATAAGAACATTTGGGTGGTGCTTAAAATGGATTTAGTTGCAAATGATAAATGATAGTTATGTCCTGCAATGTTATATTTTTTCATATGATTTAAGTATTACAACTTATGATTAAATGATTTTTTGCATAGTAGCAATGTTTGGGAGCTCATAGAGGATGTGGTTATTAATGAACATATATCTTCCACTTCTACATTATAATGAGTTATTACAATATGTTTTTAGAAAAATATTGCTATGTTATTTAAGTGGTTAGTGGTTATTCCTTAAGGGTTCTCTAGCAGGGTGTTACATGCTCTATTGGCTACCTTTTTTTCAAAGTCTCCAAGGCATTTTTAACAAGTTTATTTGTCATTCTCAAAGTAAATTATTTTCCCATCATTTGTAAATTCTTGCATGGCATGTTAGTAATAGGACCTTGCATTGAGTTTTAAATAAGTGATAAAAGAGTTTGTTTATCAGGCATATACATGGGCAAGCCTAGCCTTACTAGATAGGTTGGAGTTGAAAGATTTAGTTTTAATAACGAGTTCCCTTTTCTCGGTCATTTGAATTAGTTAGTGTTGCTCACTGATAGTCTATAGTATCAATATGAACACCTCAAAAAAATTCTAGTGTAATACAATACTTACAATATTCGATCAACACTCTTGATCTTCCCATCTTAGATTGAAAACCAAGCTCTAAAACACTTAATAGCTTATTTGTATATCAAAAGAAATACTAAAGATATTTATATTTAAATAAAATAAATTGATAGCACATAGACCTTATAATAATTAAATTATCATGTATATTCCAAATAAAAAGGTAAGGAATAGAAAATGAAACTTTAGAATGATGATTTACAAAAATAACAGATAGATAAGATTAAGTCGTTGAATGGTATACATAAGATGGAGAAGCTTAATAATTTAGGACAATATTACAATTTCCTCCTAACTAGACAATAAGGTAGTAGTAGATTATTGTTATACATACATACATACATACATACATACATACATACATACATACATACATACATACATACATATATATATATATATATATATATATATATATATATATATATATATATATATATATATATATATATATATATATATATTGATTATCATTTACGTATTATAGCATTGTGACACAATGTTTCTACAACCTGCAATGGACATTGTAAATTAGTATTGTCAAAAAAGGCTTTTGTTATAGCTAAACCAATAGCGTTAAGTGTGATAGATAAACCTATACATTCCCTAGACTAAATCCCCTCTAACTCCATTTCTTGTCACATTGATATTAAATATTGATAAAAATTATTAAAAACAATAATGGGGTTTATTAAATATCCATACATATTTGGGTTGCTTTATTGTTAAATAGTGTTGTAGTTTTTTTCTTAGTAGAATATGCTAGGATCAATTTAAAAATCCTAATATGTTGATTGTTAAATTATTTTTAGGGCACTAGTGTCATAGATTGTTATGTTCACAAGAGTGATAGAGAGTTATTATTTGGAAACTGGTATTTATGATGGATTTCACTTTTAAGAAATGGTGTGAAGTTGGTGTAATATGTGGTAATATTCAACTATTACAGGTGAGTCATGAGTTAGTGCTCTGCAAATTTCCTATGTGAAATGTTTCATGAAAATGACAACTTTCTTTTGACACAACTTTCCTTTTCAACATACAAATTTTATTTGGAAACCATTGGTGTTTTCCACTCATGCTAAGATGTATAAACGTGTGGCTTGTTAATGTATTTTTTATGATGAGGTTGAATATTTTATAAGATGTTGTTACATGTTACAATTTATTTAGAGTTATTTGTTGATGTGATTACTCATAAAGAGAATTGGCTCTATGTGTTGTATTATAACTCTTGTTGTTGATAATACAATTGAGCTTTGGCTTTTGAAGTGTGGGTTTTTTCCCAGAAGGGGTTTCCTATGTAACTCTAGTCTTTTTTAAAAAAATTAAATTTGAATTTGTATATGTTTATATAATCTATAATAGTTAAAGGGTTTGTGATAAATTTTTGCATTCACTCTCTTGTTAGATTTAGCATTTAGAAGCATGATTTTTGCAATTTTCTTTCATTCAATTGGTATTACATCATAGAAAAAAAATTTATTATTATTGGTTTGGAGGATTTTTTGTCCTAATTTATTTTTAGTGGGAATTTTGTAGAGGAAGATTTCATAACCTTGTTGCAAGTTTGTGATGGAAAGAAAATCAATAAGAATAGAGATGGGGAATTAATGGAAGTAACTTTTAGTTGGAGAAACTCAAAATGGATGGCATGCTCATAGATAAGGATCTATGAGTTTTATTTTCTCAATGAAACCCCAAACCACAATGCAAAATATATAGAATAAAATGATTTCGAAAGCCAAGGGTTTGGTACTTGACTCTATGTCACTTATTTTGTACTCCTAAATGTCCATAAAGAGAATGTTATATGTGAGCCTTATAAAATGCTTGGAGACATTTATGAGGAGAAATCATTTATAAATAATTTATTCCTAAGAGAGAAGTATTCTTTGAGGATGGAGGAAGAAGGATCCATTGCAAATAGTATTAATTTATTTAATATTAGTTTCTCAACTATTAAAAATTGGTGTTGTCATTGATGTCAACCCTCTTCTTGCTAGGAATTATGAGATTTTTTATATGTTTCATGGTGTTATTGTTAATGTCAAAGACTAGATGATTGTGATTTCTATTGTGTTGTCAACCCTCTATTGATATGGTTGTGAAGATATGGAAAGGTTTCTCAAAAAAAAGATGTGATGATGTAGAAGGCAAAAGATCATATATGCAGTTGATAGTTGATGGTAGTATATGTTGCACGGATGTCCACCTACTTGGTATTGATGTCCAAAATTAAGTATGTTGAGATGAGAATAAAAGATAGTGTGCTTGAGATGTGGTTATGAGGTGATCTCACAATAGTGGGTTACACTTTCACTTACAAAAAAAATTGTGGGTTGGGAGAAAACATTTAGAAAGCATGTTTGATCAAAAAAATAAGTTTGATCGAACATCTTCCAAACCTTCAATTGAACCCATGTGTCACATGCATTCTAGCAAAAATGCGACATCAAACATGTTCAATTGAATGCATTATTTAATTAATACTTTAAAGGGTTAAATCTAACATAAGCTTTGACTAAACCTTTTTTTAATCAATTTTTTTACAAATAGTTTATAAGCTTGAGGTAGTAGTTAAAAGGTCATATTCATTGGCAATCTAGGCTCCACACTTGGTTAGAATGAACCCCCCTATAAATTTTTGGTTGATGAGGTTCTTGAGCACACTACATCACCCAACACTTCAAGACTACTATACCAAGTGGACTAAATTATCCTTTTCCTTCATTTTTCATGTATGTTGTATGTGTTTTGAATGTTTCAATCTCTCTTAAATTTTTAAATTTATTTATACAAGTATATGTCAGGATTTTGTATTGTTAAATTCTTGGATTCTAAAATAAATAATTGCATATCTAAGAAAACTTAAAATTAAAAATTAAAAACGTTAGAAATATTTTACATAACCTTATAAAACTTTTAGAAAACCTGTAATACCCCTCCCATAGTCTGATTTTATATATGTTAGCTTATTTTAGGATGATGATTTATATGCTAGGATATCATTGATGCTTATGGTTTTACTGACCCCATACTTGCATGTGTATGGTTGGTGTGTGTGTTTTATATTTCTGTTTGATGTGCTTGATGTGGTTGAGGGACGGAGTCGTAGTTACTTTCTTGTGAGATCTACATGATCGACAGATCCCCGCCATTGTCTGTTATATACCTATACATGTATGTACATACTTTTCTTTTATGTAGGTTTGCAGGTACCAGGCATCGACTTCCTTGAATTTTCAAGATGAGCATGCCCTATCACAATATCTCAAATGGTAAGAGAGGGGAGATAACACACGGGTCCAAATGCTAAACTAAGCCATGATATTGTCCTGAAATAGTGAACAAGATTCTGTTATCCTACCCTATTAAACTCATCTAGTGGATGTGAGTTTATAAACCCTTGCTTGAGTATAAATGTGGGTTTGTAGGTTCATTTATTTGTGGTTGTTGGCATGATTTCTATATCTAGATTATTTAATTGGATTAAATTGTGTAATTTAAGTAAATTAGATTTTTTCTATTTTTAGCTATGAGAGATTTTTTAATTAGAAATTAATTAAATGCAATTGTTAAGTTTAGTTTATTTTGTGGTAGAATTATTTAATTAATGAGAATTAATTAAATACCTTCACCTTAGAATTATGTAATTGTAAATTTAACTTTTTTTTCAATTAAGATGTATTTATTAATTTAAGAATTAATTTAGCATGTGGATATTATTTTAGACTAAATGTTTTATTTTAATTAAATGCATTAAGTTGCACAATAAGGATTGAGTGAATTAAATTAGTATTAGTTGATTTTAAGTTAAGTATTTTCAACAAGAGCAGATTTGGGATTTAACTTTAGTTCAACTGAAATTAGAGATTATTTTTATGCAAAGCTTTTTGGGAGTGGAGTTCGAACTCTTGCATGTGGAAGGTAATTCCTATATGTTGAGGGTTTAGCCATTATTATCAAGACACATGTTTTGAGAGATCTTGGCAAAGGTTGAAGAATTTTGGGTGAGGAATTTAATTTTGGAAAGGCTTCGAAAGTTTGGAATTTTTCTTCAGATCTAGTCTTCGTTCAAGTATTATTCTTCGGTGTTTGAGGTAGGGTTTGATTTGCTTCATGAATATGTTGTTTTGTAAATTTTTAAAGTACTATATTCTTCGTGCTTGTTTGTATTTGCATGTCTAGAAATCTATTCTATGTATTCTCTCTCTCTCTCTCTCTCTCTCTCTCTCTCCGTATTCTTGAATTGGTTAATGGAAACCCTTATTGCATGCATTCTTGATTTTAGAATAGATTTCATTAGGGAGGAATTATGTGTAATTCTAGTTAATTGGATATGGAACCCTAGATAATTCTCTAGAAATATTGGACTATTATTTGTTCAATTTATCTTACAAATTATTTATGTTTTTAAAAATAAATTAGCGTACCTATATTAGTGTTGAAATTAATCATTTGTTGGCTTTAATTTAAGTAGATTAAATCAAATTAAATTGCATTTATTCAAAAATTTCTTTTAAAATATAAATTTGATATTAAAAGAAATTTATTTTAAAAATATTACGTGAGGGAGGCGGGGCCCTTCCCGTCACCTCTCCCACTCGACAGCACTAAGGGCTGTCGGCGGCAGGCCATAGGCTACCGATGGTAGCCTAGGCTGCCTACGATAGACCATAGGTTGCCAATGATAGGTCCTAGGTTGGCGCAGCAGTAGCTACTATCAGTAGCCTTAAGGCTGTCATGCAGCGTGGGGCGCGGGGCTACGGGTCCCCCCCAATAAAAACAAATTTAATTTAAATTTTTAATTTTTTTTATTATTATTATTTGCAAAAAAATGTTAAAGGATTTAATTCAGTTTATTATTACTTGTAAATTATGTTATGAGTTAATTTATTTTTGGTAATCTAAATATGGAGGAATGTATGTATATAAATTATGTATTTATTTTTATTGTCTATTTTAAATAGTTAAATAATATCATTATTTAGTATATTTTAAATAGGAATTCTTTTCTTGAGTGAATGTCCTAATTGGGAACTTTATGCTTGTATTTAATGTTGATTTAATTATTGGCTAAATGTTTAGATATAATTGGCATGTTTCTTATTTTGTACTTATAATTTGAGACTATGATATTATAATTGATTTGTAATTTTAATGCCTGAAATCATTTTATCTTGTGGGTGTTGTAAAATGATATGAGGATTAGAATTTAAATGTATTTTATAATTATAGTATTTTAGTGGTTAATTCATGGATTAAGTTTGTGATGGATTATGAATTAGTCTATTATTAATAAAATCATGTTTAGTCTTGTAATACCTTATGTGGTGGGATAAGGGGTTAGAATTGTTAACTAGTGGGAATGTAATCCAGAGGTGGGAATTCGATGTTTTATCATGTTTCTTTGCCTTGCATACTTGATTGTATTCAATTGATTTGACCCAAACCTATGTGAAGATCATTCTATGATACTCTTTTTTGATGTTTTGTATAACTATGTTTTGCTTCATGTTCTACATGGGGGAATATGGTGTTGACTTTATGTCCTATCCATGGGATCAGGAGTATATTATTTTGTGGATACTTGGAGAGTGTTTTGTGTTGTTATGGTTAGAGACCTGCTGCATATTCTTGGTGTTTTGTGAAACAGTCCTGGAAGTGGCTACCAGGATACCCTATTACAAGTGGCTTAATAAGTGATAATTAATGACATTAAGGGTTTAAAATGAATTAATAAGATATTATGGTTCTTGCCCATGCCTGAGTTTCTGATTGAGTTTTGACTAGGATGGGAGTGGGAAGATGCTTTCCACCTACGTGGACTGGATATGGCATAGTTAGTTCCTTGTCTACACAAGAGGTTACTAATACCACATAGAGCCACTAGGGTGTCGGGGTCTTGAGAGACTACCAAGATAACCTTAGAGTTAGCTCATGTGATGATGCTTCCCTTTATGCATCTTAGGTTTCCTACATGTGTTGGTTGCCTCTAGTTGAGTATGTCTTACATTGTTATCTTATTGTACCTCTTACTCTATTCTTTTTGCTCACCTTAACTAAGTTGTCAAAATTCACATGACAAAATCTCTTATTCCATAACCATAAATCCTCAACTTTAGCAAAGTGATGTCATTAAATCATGGAGAGGGGAAGGAAATCTTAATGCCGAGATCATAAGTCTAATCACTTATGATAAAATTAATCACAATGAAAGGAAAATCACTTAAAATCATGATGACAAGGATGAAACATTTTTTGAGGAAGGCTACATGTAATGCGAAGTGTGGGATTATTATTTTGGTATTAATGAAATATGGATCCTGGGTTGTCTTAAGTAATCAAGAAAATAAAAGAAAGCTTTGCATTGAGAAGAAGTTTACTGGTAAGGAGCCAAACCAAAAAAGCAACAGAAGGAAAAAAAATGGGAGGAGGTTTGAGGAGAGAGGAGTCCACTGACTGTGAAAAATGGAGACAAGAGAGGAAGGTTTGGAAGAAGCTGAGAAAAGGAGGGGTCTCTTAGTACATGGAAAAACTCCATGGCTATGACAAACATGTAACTTCCTTGTTCGTTGATGGCTAGGTTAGAGGTAAAGTCAATTTATGGGGCAAATCCTTCCCCCTTACTCTTTTCTTGATGGATGAGATTACTAGCTTACCCCTAGAGGGAACACATTTCCATAGAGGCAACCATAGGCTTGGTACTGAAGCTTTTAATCTCTTCCCAAAAACTATTGATGAAAAAGCTCTCATGATGAAAGGGAAAGGGGATTATGTAGATATTACTAAAATAAAAGATTTCTAGGCTAAAATGTTGAAGGTTATGATTGAGTACTTCATGCTCGATGGGGGATATTCCAAAATATACAACCTTCATTTTGATCTAGCCAATCACTTTAGGCATGATAAGTGGATTTCTTTCCCATGCTTTATTTTGAGCTCTCTGAATAGTAGCATAATAGAGCATAGGAAGAAATTGAGTAACCCTATGTTGCATGAGGGTTTGATCCTCCTCATTTCTAACTACACCAGAGACATTATCCTGGACCCAATTCCTAAAAGGGTCATTGGAAAAAGGAAAGAGATGAAAGAGGTTGATAGAGAGACTGAATCTACAAAAAAGAGGAAGAAAAACAAGAAAAAAATCTCTAATAGTAGTGAGGAAGAAGGCAATAAGAGGAATAAAAATAAAGAAAAAGTCTCTAAAAGTAGTGAGGAAGAAGGTAAAAAAGGCGAGGATATTGATAGGGTTAGCAGAGATAATGCTTATGATATCAACACTCTTTCTCAAGGAAAGGGAAATGTTGAGGATGACAATGTGGAGGTGGATTCTGGTAATGAGGAGAGAGCCTAGGAAAAAGAGGACAAGGATATTGATGTGATAGACCAAGAAGAGGACATGAATGACATTATGGAAGATGATAAGGAGGAAGAAGGAGGTAAAGATGAGGAAAATCAAGAGGAAGAAAAAGAAGAGGAAGGAGCTAAAGAGGATGAAGAAGATGCCCAGGACTCCCCTTCTGAGGATGATAAGGAAGAAGCTCCGAAGTCCCCTTGCTGAAGAAGAAAAAATTGATGTTCATTCTAACACTAAGGAAGGATTGGTCGCGACTAGCAAAGAGGAAGGTAAAAACCAAAATGAGGATACCTTGGGCCTTCTGGAGGGACAGGCTGAAGAGGAAATGGAGGCTAGTTAGAACACCCCTACTATTAATGAAAAATATGAGGAACATAATGAAAATGATGTCGGCTTGGGCCAGGCTATCATTGAGGAAGGCAATAGCCACAAGGAGGAAACCTTAGATCCCCTGTTGGGTGCTAGTAACCAGGATGAGATTAATAAAGCTGATGGTCAGAGTACTACTCTAGATTGGATCAAGCGGGAGATGCAGGAGATGAAGCTCCACGTACAGGCCATGGAAAAAACTATGATTATCCTGACTACTAAGCTAAAGAAGCTAGAGAATAAAGTGTTGGATAAGGTAAAGAATAAAAATTGGAATGAGGATATAGATGCTGAAGTTAATAAGATAGTTGACAACAAGGTCAAAGACATAAAGGCTAAAGTCAGTATTAATGGGAAAATGATTAGTGAGGTCCTGAATCATAGCAATGAGGGACTTAGTGCGGCTATCATGAACCTGAATATGCTACACAACTATTTGGAAAAAATCCAACTGGAGAATACGACTATAACAATTGATGAGGATGCTGGGAATAGTGGTCCAAGAACAAGAACTAGAGGGCGAACTTAGAGGAAGATCCCTGATAAGCCTAAGGAGCTAAAGGACCTGAAAGATGCTTTCCAGAAGATGGAGGACCTGAAGATGAAGGCAGAGAAAATGATAAAAAACAATTAGTATGGTCTGGTTGGTTGCTGGTTGTTGGTGGTAGTTGTGCTAGTAACTATTTTCCTTTGTTTTTTTTGTCATATCTAGGGTTGTTTTGGGTCCTGCTTTTGTTTTTCCAGCAGGTGTTTCTTTTTTATAAACTTTTATGCTATATCTTTATGCTTTAATGTAAATAGTTTCGGGTTCCATTCAAAACCTATTTTTACCTTAATCAAAAACTTTAGAAAATAAGAAACTCTTTGTAGTAGTATCAAGGTAGAATAAGTTACCTTTTGACTATTTCCCAATCACAATCAAGCCTCCATTCTGATAAAAAACTCTTACCTTTCCATTCTGAAATTCCAGTGGTGACCTGTGTTGTTCAAATGTGCCACAATACTCAACAAATTATAATTTATGTTGGTGTAATTAAATATTCCTAATTACACTTTACTTAATCTTACTTAGGATAATGCATTGCATAGTAGTTTGTGATTGAGACACCTAGGAGTGTGCACCTCATTAAGCACACGGTGTAGGAGAATTTCCACTTTAGGTGTGATAGTTATCATCACATACCTCTTTGTGTGTGAGATCCACCTTTAGTGCTCTTATCACATTATCATCCTAATCCATTGCACATGCTTTATTGCATAATGGAGGATGATCCACATTTGGTGGACATGTGATTACACCTAGCATAGGTAATAGCTTATCAGTTCCTTTTCATTCTCTCTTATCTCCTTTCCTATATAAGGAGGCCTATTATGTAATCATCAATCAATCATGGTGAATTCATTGGATAATTCAATATCATCATTGCATTCATATCATCTCTCTTATGCTTTTCTTTAACCTCTAGATCCTTGGTTTAATCTTTTCTATTTGCAAATTCTTACATGGTATCAGAGCCATTGGAGCATTTTGGATTAGCCAATTTGAAGAGAACTTGATGCAAGCTTTGAAGGTCCAAATCTCAGATCTGGGAACCAGTGTGTGATAGAGGCATCTTGGAGCAGATCTGACCTCACCATTGCATCAGGGAGGCTATTTCAGTTAAGATCGACTATAAATTCACCTATATTTGGTGAAAGTCAAAATTGAGGCAAAAAAATTTTGCAAATCAAACCATATGACCTGATCTACACCTTTGCGGTATGATTTTGTTAAAAAAAAAAAATTAATTATGTAATTTTTTCTACTCAACAAAAGTTATTTTCGGGCTTGGTACGTGCACTAGTATATGTAACATTATCAAGGAATATTCCCTGCCATATATATCACCATCAGCAGCATGTACCCGCCATCCAACCCAATCACACAAAGCAAGCCCATCTCTTTGCTTTGATTATACTGCGGGCGTTGGCATATATTAAGGGATTTAAAATCATGGTTCTGCTGCATGTGGGACTAAAACCCACACACAATGCCACCCTAGAGCTCCGCCCAAGCAACACCCACTGCCCCTCCACTGCTCAGTCGTGCCCTCTTGCAACAGCTCCTCCTAGCACCTTTCCAGCACCACGCGGAAGCCCACTTAGTGCAACATGACCCAATAAGACTGTGACGTTTGGTACTGCCATGTCATCCACAGACCTGCAGCAGCCCACCACGTCACCAGTCTGATCAACCATCTGCAAGGCCATGTCATCACTGAAAGTGTTGATGTCATCACCATGCCACCCTACCACATGGTCCATATGGAATGGTATGAACGAGCCAGTCAGTAGACATGTCAGCCAGAGGGGGATTTTTTTGCTGACGTTATAGTTTTGCCATCTTAAATTTGACGACCATTTAGCTATCAAAATAGGGAAAAATTAGGCTTTTTTTACGGCCATCAGGCCATCAAATTTAGCCCAGTATATTGCTGACATCAGCAAGGTTTGAAAATTCTCAAGCCTCAACATTGGAGTTTTTCATTTTGCAGTCCAACTTCAGAGGGCCATATCTTGCACATTTTTGCTCCTTTTTTTGAGCAATTTTTTTGAAATTAGATAGAATTTCCTAAAGAATCTAGTGTTGGTATTAATTTTTCATTTTGGTGGCCACATTTGTCAGAAATTACAGATTTTGTTGACTGTACCTGTATGTTCCTAATTTATGCAACTTCCAGTGCTTCGTTTGGGCTCATACAGTAACATTTTGAGGTGAAATTTTTTTTGAAAGTGCATGATTTTTTGTCTACTTTCCAGATCTATAATTAGTTTTTAGTGATTTGGGGTAGATATATCACTTTCATAAATAGGTCATTTTGGGGCTATATTTGCACTTAGTTATTCCTTGGATTTCAGTTTTCTGATTTGCATCAGTCATTTGAAGGAGTTATCAATAGTTATCAGTCATTATTTGGTTTCAATATGGATAATTAAAAAGTCAAAATCCTCACTCCATATAACTACCATGAATGGAAAGTATCTTTAAGTGATCATTTGTTGAGTATTGGATTGCTTAGAATGACTCTTGGGCAGGATCAAGAACCTTAGACAAGTGTTGCAGAAAGGCAAAAATGGTTTGATCGAAGGGATAAAGCACTTGGCTCTCTTAGATCATCCATCTCTCATGACTTGCACTTTCATATTGCATCTTGCACACATCCTCATGATGCTTGGGTCATATTTGAAGGACTCTTTGGTAAACTTGATAGAATGAAAAAATTCAGATTAGAGAATGATCTCATAGGTCTTAATCCTAGTGATTTTGACAATATTAAATATTTTTTCTCTAAGTTCAATTCTATTAGATTGGAGCTTTCTACATGTGGCATTGTTAAAGGGGATGAACAATTGATCTTTTCTATTCTTTCCAAGCTTAGTCCTGATTATTCTATCTTTGTTTCTACATTCTATGCTACTATGGATGCTCTTGGTAGTGCATACAAATTTCCCTCTCTTGCTGAATTTGCAGCACAACTCACAAGGGAACAAGCAAAGTTGGCACACATGGGTCAATTGAAGCCTTCCACACATCAAGCATTGATTGCAAGTGAGTCTACATCAAAGGCTTCTAATGGAAAAAGGAAAGAAACATCATAAGGATAATAAGCCTCATGAAAAAGGTAATGAATCTCCTTCACTGAATAGTATTGAATCCAAGTCCTCTTCAAGAGAGGAATCATCTAGAAGAAAGAGAGATAAACGTGCATATTGTAAAAAGCTAGGACATGATGAGCATAAGTGTTTTCAAAAGAAGATTGATGAGCTAACTCACATTATTCAGAAACACAATATTAAGTTGCCCTCATCAGTGTCTGCTCCTTCTTCTACACATTTTGTAGCTTCTACATCTCCACCATCATCCAAAGATAAAGGTAAAGGACAAGCACTCTTGGCTTCCACACATCCTGAGCAAGGTAAATGGCTTCTTGATTCAGGTGCATCACATCATATGGCATCTTCTATGGATATGTTTTCTTCTATTGAGCCTTGTAATTCTTCTAATATTTTGATGGGTAACAACACATTCATGAGAGTTTGTGGGAAAGGTTCTATTCCTATGGGAGAAGGGACATTTAAGGATGTTCTTTTTGTACCATCCTTGACCACTAATCTCCTTTCTATTTACTAAATTACACATGGGGCATAAGGTAAAATTGTTGAGTTCGCTCCTAATTTTGTCTACATTAGGGACATGGAGACTCGAGATGTCATATCTATGGGAGTTGTTGATCATACATCATGCTTGTATTCTTTTTCAAATTTGTTGATGATGATGATGATATTAATGATGTACACATCCCTTTGCCAAGGGATAATTATGAGGAGAATTTTGGGCACTTGATTCATTTTGTTATTGAGACAAGTGTTGATCTTCCTACTCCTCCACCTCCTGCTTCTTCAGACATGGGCTCTACTATTTAGTAGGATTTTCATAGTGTTTCAGATCTTGCAGAATGTGATGACTACTTGGATGCATCTTCAGCATTTGTTGATTCTCATGATGCAGATTTGGAAGACATACATGAGGGGGTTTCTCTTTCCATTTATGACAATTTCATCATAGCTGGGGACACTTCTTCACCTTCTTTGGAGATTGGTGTACTTGATTCTTCTCCTTCTTCACTTGATTTGTCACATGAAGTGATAGATTTTTTGAGCTTGGATATTCCTATTTAGTCTTTAGAGATTCATGCATGGAGACCTACATCTTCTTCCTCCTTCCATTTGTATAAGGATTGGCTTCTTCATCATTTGATGTATCTATTTCTTCCTAAGGGGAGACATGTTTCTTATAAGAATTGGTTGATCTATTATTTGTAGGTACTCTTCATTAACATGGGAGCTTCTACATTATGGGGGGAATATCATGTCTCTAACTATCCTTCTTATGGGGGGATAATTCTTTGTATATACATGATGTATGTAGTTCTTGGGGGGTCTTGAGCACTCCATCCATCCATGCATCTTGTTTTCTTCTCTCTTTTTGGGGGAGGGTTTTTCCCATGAGGTTTTCCCTCTTTCTCCACTTCATGAGAGTTTTGCATTTCATGTATTGCATTTTGTACATGGGTACCTAACATGGCCTAGTTGTCAGGACCCATCTTGCATTGTGAGTTTAAGTGCATTCCCCTAAGTTGCACTTAATGGGGGGTGTTGGTGTAATTAAATATTCCTAATTAAACTTTACTTAATCTTACTTAGGATAATGCATTGCATAGTAGTTTGTGATTGAGACACCTAGGAGTGTGCACCTCATTAAGCACATGGTGTAGGAGAATTTCCACTTTAGGTGTGATAGTTATCATCACATACCTCTTTGTGTGTGAGATCCACCTTTAGTGCTCTTATCACATTATAATCCATTGCACATATTTTATTGCATAATGGAGGATGATCCACATTTGGTGGACATGTGATTACACCTAGCATAGGTAATAGCTTATCAGCTCCTTTTCATTCTCTCTTATCTCCTTTCCTATATAAGGAGGCCTATTATGTAACCATCAATCAATCAAGGTGAATTCATTGGATAATTCAATATCATCATTGCATTCATATCATCTCTCTTGTGCTTTTCTTTAACCTCTAGATCCTTGGTTCAATCTTTGCTATTTGCAAATTCTTACACTTTAGTCCTTCAACCCAATAGCCATCATCACACTGTGTATTATCCAACATAATTATAGAACCTTTAAATTTCATAGGATATGGAGAATCATTACCAAATATAACATAACCTCCATATGATCTTCCATAGTAATGAACTTATGTGTGTCACCAGTCATATGATGTGAACATCCACTATTTATTATCCATGTATCATTCTTACTAACATGAGAAATTAGGGATTTTTCTTCTTCATACCTTACTTCATTAGAATCATCCTTGATAGAAACATACACAACCTCTTCACCTTCGTCATTATCTAAATAATCATTGGTTAGTCCTTCTTCAACAATGTAGCATGAATTCTTACCTTTGTTCTTGAAATCTTGGTATCTCCTGAATTTGTTGTCTCTTTTGTTATTATCTTGGTTGTCATTCTTCTCATCAATATTGTTGTCAAGACATCTAGATACAATATGACCAATCTTGTTTCAATTGAAACATTTCAAAGGTAATTTACTTTGATATCTGCCTTTTCCTCTTGGTAGCCTCTTAGCTAATAAAGCTTCAAACTCTTCTTGTATTTCCTCTTTAAATAGACTTTCTAGATCACTCTTGAAACTTTGAAACCTTTCACTTGCATTTCTTACATAACCATCACTTGATCTAGATTATCTATAATTTCAAATTTTCAAAGATGACTTGAATTCAAGCTCACTCTTTGTAGTGGCAGGTAAACTATTGTCAAAATCATTTAGCTCAAAAGAAATCAACTTACCAATTGTAGCACCTAGTGAAATAGAGACACTTAGATGGAATATATAGGCAACAATGTCCTCAACATTTTTCTTGTTACATCTTATTCTCCAATATGTCCTCCAACACCTCTGATATCACTCAAAACTTCCTTCAATCTTGTACTATACTGTGTAACATCTTCACCTTCTATCATTCTCATAGAATCAAATTTCCCTTTCAGAATTTCATCTTTTTCCTTATGAACATGTTGCTCTCCACCATATACTAATGCAAGCTTGTCCCACATCTATTTTTATATATCACATCCTTTAAGGTCATTTAACTCCAGATCGATGAGAGAAGAATATATCTCAATCATAACTTGTGTGTGATCTTTCCTTTCTCCTACTTGTTCAACTATCATAGGCCCAAATTGCGGTGGTGAATACTTATTGTCATGATAGTATAATGCATACTCTCCAATTCCAGATTGTGCAACCTCGTCCTTCTTTTCAATGTAGAGAATTTGTCCCTATTCAACTTTGGTGCCTCCTTATACATCTTCAGATCTTTTACTCAAGTATTTTAAACTTATCCCTTTAGAGTATCTTCTCTTTGATACCAATTGTTGGATTACTAAGAGGGGGGTGAATCAATAATCAATGATTCTTTAAACCTTAAAAACTTTAACTCTGATTCAACATGGTAAGATAAACTTCAGTAGTAACCAAATTAACTTTTTCAATCAGAAACTTTAAGTAATCAACAAATAACATGCACAATAAGCATTCAACACATTTGACACTAGTATTTAATGTGGAAACTCAATTTGGGAAAAACCTTGTGGGAATTGTCACCCACCAATCAAAATATTCTTCTAAAGTATACTCGGTTAAGAGTCAATCCTATTAAAGATTACAATGCACATTATTAAATGTGACCTTGTTAGGGGATTTTCCTTAGATCTATTAGGATCTTCACCTTGTTAGGAGTGGCCTAGTTAAAGGTCTTTGAACACTTCTATAATTTCACCTCTCTCAAGGATTTACAATAAGATGGTTAAGTCCACTCGGTTAAGATATTTTCCTACTACAAATATTAATAAGCAACAATATAAAATTTGATTTGTAAGTCTAAAAATACCTTTTACTTATTTAAATCCCTTATGAACTCTTTGTCTTCACTTCATTCCTTCACTATTCAATGGCCTCAAAAATTCATCAATCTGTTCTATAGACTTAGATTTCTACCTTTTTCTTCTTCACCGCATCACTTGGTTACACATCCACACTTCAACTAGCTAGCTTATTTTTCATTCAATTTCATCCTTTATATAGACTATTCTTTTCCTCTTAACCTCCTTGATTAGATTTTCCACTTTATTCTAAATTGTCAGATCATCCAATTGAACTGATTCAATGAACTTGGCACTCGGTAAAACTTGTTATCATCACCTCAGAACTTGAACTTTTCTTGGAACTTGCACCTTCACTTTTTTCCAATTAAACCTTTACCATACACTAGGACATTTTAGGCCAAATTTTGACGGCCATGTGTCAGATTTGCAATGCCTATTTGTCAAAACTTTGACAGATGTTTCCATCATCATTTTTGCATTGGAAATGGTGATGGAAGTGATAACTGTCAGTATTCTAACATCGTTTCCCATTGAAACAGGCCATATAAATAGAAATTTTACTATGGGATTGATATGTCAAAAAATGGTTCTTACGATGTTTCTTTGGTCAGAAAGGTGATGAATATACAGTAGATGTCTAACAGGAGAACCCATCGGATGTATAGCAATCCTGTTGCATGAATCTATCAGATTGGGGTTTCATCTTACGGTTTACCTGTCAGATATCCAACGATCTTTAATAAACTACCAACATGAGAATCCATCGAACCTATAGCATTTCTATCGGAATAACTTTACTACATGTCGAAAAGAGATGGATGAGCATAGTAAAGATAACAAAGCTCAAGAGACCATCATAGTTGGTCTCAATCTTTGGTCCATATACTGACAAAACATTTTACTTTTGGTTAGCTCATCAAATGAGGGGATTTGAAAGAATTTAATAGAATATTTTCATGATAATGTATATTATTTAAGTTGATGTTGCATGAATTTATCGACTCCGCGCACTTGTATACTACGAGCGCAGCCATAAAGAAGCATCTCCTCCCATGGCCTACATTACTCAAGCCACATGAGGGGATGCTTCTTTATGGTTGTGCTCGATGTATACAAGTGCGTGAAGTAGATAAATTTGCTAACCATCAAATTAAAATAATATACATTATACATGAAATATCATCCATTAAATTCTTTCAAATCACCGCATTTGATGAGCTAACAAAATGTAAAATGTTTTGTCAATATATGGACCAAAGATGGAGACCAACTATGATGGTCTCTTGAGCTTTTCTATCTTTAGTCCTAGCTACTAGGTAAGGGTTGGAAGACTTATACCTCTCAATCGTTGAGAATAAATGAAAGATATAATAAAATTATCTTGTTGTTTACCTTCTCATAATTGATCCCAGTCTCGCAAAAGTAATTTTATATGATCACTAGCACATTTTGTGCATGGATGAGAAACAGTATCCAAAGTTTATAGATTCTAAGAAGAGGTATGAGTGGAGGCCAAAAAAGGGATATTTGTTAAGGTTTTATAAACATAGTACTGAATCATCATCTCTGCACTGGTACTCAATTTGGAAACCCTCTCTAGCAAATCTCCACATCTAGAAAATCTCCACAAAAATCCCTTCTGGCCTCCACTGCATATACATCTTCTCAGTATCTGAAAACTCTCCATCATTGATTCTCATCATTTTTCACCATCTCCGTGGACTAAGACCTTAAATTATTGAGCTTCTCTTTTTTTTGAGAATAGTTTAACATTCTCTACTTAATAGGGCCAACCACGTGAAGGTGGAAGCTCATTTAGCCCCTCCTAGGAGCCTCTTATGACCCTTTACGACATTTTAAGACCTATAAGATGTGTATTCTTAGGGGTCATAAAGGGTCATAAAGGGTCATAAGGGGTCCTGGGACACAACAACTGAGAAACATAAATGTAGGCATCATGGTCACAAGTTTTTGGAGACAACATAATTGAGTGGTATACCCAAATGATGCAAAGCAACCACTACTCCTCTGGAATCAGAGGAGTAGTAGTTGTTTTGCATCATTTAGGTATAAAACTCAATTATGTTGTCTCCAAAAAATTGTGACCATGATGCCTACATTTATGTTTCTTAGTTGTTTTGATACCTACATTTATGTCTCTTAGCTATTGTGTTTATGTGCATGTTTTTTATGTGTTTGGGAAGACATATTTCTAGCCTAGGCCTGGATCCTGTGACAATTAGCTTCATAACAATGAATTAGATGATAGATGAGCAATTAGCTTCCCAAGAAAAATCCCAAAAATGAACTATGCGTACCCTAATTCCTGTGGCCTCTGTGCATACCCAAAGGATATATTTGAAACAACAAGGGTAAGGCTTAAAGATCTATCTAGTGATGAAAAATTAACTTCTTTAAGCCTTACCCTTGTTGTTTCAAATATATCCTTTGGGTACGCGTAGAGGGAACATAAATTGGGGTACACATAATTCATTTACAAGATTTTTCATGGAAGCTAATTTCTTAGCTCTCATCTACTTCATTTATTAGCAAGCTAATTGTTGAAGGATCCAAGCCTAGGCTAGAAATATGTCTTCCCATTATGTTTAATCCATATTCCTTGTTCTTGTCAAACTTCCTTGCTATGGTAGGCGTGCTCTCTGTAGTATTCTTCTTCAATCTATGTTCGATGATAAGCATCTTCTTCTTCTTCCTAATTGCAGCCAGAGCTTCCTTTTCATCAAGATTCAACTCCACTTCCCCCATCTCATCATCCTCATCACCCTCAGCTAGCATCCTAAGCCCTTCTTCCCTCTCCAGTTCTTCAAGCCTCTGCAAGATATTTGGATCAATAAAGTCTGCAACATTGTGTCCATCCATGATCTCATGAATATCATCTTCTTTCCACTCATCATTTGCCAAAATATACTACTTCTTCAAGCTTGTAGAGTAGTCTCTAGTGGTTGCAAATCAATCTTATTACAAACTACAATAAGAGGCTTATTGGAAAATAGAGGTTTTATGTTGTAGAATAGAGTTGCCTGTTGCACAATACTATAACCATAGGACCCTGAAACATCAAGGAAAAACAAAACAACCACCTTCAAATGAGACAAGGTAATAATATTGAACATCTCTATGGTGTTCTTGTCCTCCAAGGGGTGGTCCAAAATAACAAGGGTATCAATAGGCTAAATAGCTTCAGACTGTCATAGTGGCCTAATGGCTCTGCTTTGTAGCCCACAACATAAAGCACACTACTCAAAGCAAAGTACATGTCTATATTGTAGAAATGGAAAAGAAAAAATAAGAAAACAAATAAAAAATAAAATACTACAATTAAATAATCACCAACAATGATACACATAATACCTCTGTATGCAGCCCATATTTAACATTTCAAATGCAAGAATGAAAGAAAACATGGAACTAAGCTCATAGTTCATAGGCCCATAGAGGGACATTTATCATATTCATAGAAATATGATTATTTTTAAATGGAATACACCAAGGAGTACCATCAGAAATATTGACCATTTACAATCATGAACAATGAATAATCAAATAGCTCATTTTTTTATCAGCATGTGTAGTCTTTGTGTATATGAAAAATGAATGAAATATCAAGATGAAATAAAATAGTGAACAAAAATTCAAATTCAAGGCCTAATTTATCAAGTGCAACAAACATTAGGATGAAAGGAAAATCATTAAGACTATAGAAAAATCATTAGGACTATAGAAAAATCTTAAGACTAGAAAATCAAGTTCTAGAAAAATCATTACGACTATAGAAAAATAATTTAGACTAAAAAATCAAGTTCTAGAAATGGATGGTTCTGATGCTTTTCCATTACAACAATTGAGCATTCATAATTTGGTACTTCTTAGTGTATTCCATTTAAGTTTTTTAGCTGTCATGTTTATGTGCATGTTCTTTATGTGTTTTGCTTCTCTCCCTCGCAAGGGATACGCCGATAGGTAATTGATTTGAAATTATAATGATTTGATAGTCTTTTTTTAGGATAGGCATAATCATCCCACCAACCTTAATTAGAAACATCTGTGATATATGTCAAGTACTTATAATCAGTATGCCCAATAGACAAAGACTTAGTAGTAAAAGCATAAGGTTGCACCTCCACATCCACCCTAGTAAGTATTAGAGCCTTTCAAATTTGTAAAGAACACAAACTTTGTGAATCAAATTGATATTTCATTAAAACCTATGTTCTTGATCAAGTTCTTAAATACTAAAACATGAAATAAAAATAAGATGCAATGAAGACGACATGTGCCTTATAGTGAGGACATTCAAGAGAGGTTTGATGAGTATTCAAATTGCTCAAAGATTGATTTTGAATCAGTAATTGGTGAAGAACATGAAGTTGATATGGATAGGGATTCATTTGACACACCAAGTCCTCTTCTCAATTGATAAGACTATGAGGAAAATCTAAATTTAGTGGCGTGTGGTGAATCTGAAGATGGAAGGAAAGAAAAGTCCCATGTTTTGAATTTGGACAGTAAAGGCTACTTTCCTCATTCTCACAAGTCTGCAGATTTGTCACATGGATTAATTAGTAAAGAAGAGGCATCTAGAATTATCATTCAAGATATAAAGGTTGGGCTTGACCATTGCACAAAAAAGGTGCTAGTATCCATTTAAAAAATTTCACCAAGGTATGACCATAATTCTAAGTTCATAACAGTGACATAACTCCACTACCTCAAGATATGACAGCCTTTAGTCAAGAAGAGAACAATGATTTACATCCTATATTTGAGGGTACACATGGTGCAAGCATGGGACATGATGGGAATGATACAACTCATCATAATTAATAAAAGCACTCTTGCCAACATTAGGGTACCCATAGATCAAAATAGTCCTAGTATTTGGGTCAATAGACAACAACCTTTCCATATGTTGCCTCACCTGTTTGAGGTAAGACAAACTCGGTCCAATTCTCTTAACAATGGTACACATCCATCCAAGTGCAACAACCTTCAAATATTTTCAACAGTAAAGAGAATCCCCATATTTTATCAGCCTAACATAGTCTTTGGCCACTTTGGTAATGAGAACCTCAAAAAGAGAAATGAAACTTGGTAAAACTAGTCTATGTTGCTGTTTGTGAGGGTACAATCATGATAAGTGCCTCTCAAACCTCTCCAAACATGTAAGATTGTCTTTAAATACTTTATTGATCTCTTCTAAACATTAACCAAATCAAACCTACATTTGAATCCACACACAATAACCCAAGATGAAGGGTTTTGTATCCTTTAATGAATCTCAGTCATTGGTAACGCATGGATAGTCAAACCACTAGTCTCCAAAGAATTCAATAAGTGAATACGAATGTTTGAAAACTAATCCCAATAATTCTTAAACGTACTTTATCTGATATGATGAATTCTTAAACAATTAAGGTTGGAGTAGACATAGTTATCACACAGTTTTGTGTGGTACAAGAAAGATTTGGCTAGGTCAAATCTTCCTTCATGCTAGTAGTCTACAGAATTAGACCTTTACTAAAAATTTATCATATCAGATAAAGTATGTTTAAGAATTGTTGAGACTGGTCCTTTGGCGTGTATTAAATAGAATAGAATTTTTAGCATATTATAATCATTCTATCTCTTTGTTGTAAACATGCCATTGGTTCAGTTTTAATCTACTAGTGTCATGCCCTATCCCATGGTTTATCTCCATTATTTGATGTTATTCACTATTTTTAAATGTTGACTATGGTTATCAATTGGAAAATATAGAAAAAAAAAATTAACACGAATTTTTTTTTACAAAACTGAACCAATGGCATGTTTACAACAAAGAAATAGAATGATAATAATATGCTAAAAATTTTATTATGTTTAATACACACCAAAGGACCAGTTTTATGAGTGGATTGTATTTAATACATGCCAAAGGACCAGTTGTATGAAATTGTCAATCACATAGCATTTCACTATTGTATGAGTGGATTGTGCAGGAACAATTAACATTAAACAAGGAGCAACCTCCTCAACACATCTTGGAAACCATTGAATTCAATAATAAATGAAACCTAACACCAACACTATTCCTTCCATTCACTTCTACCAAGAATAAAGAATTTAATCTATTCAACATTACATATAATCATTAGACAGTTACATTTCCTGATTGTGTAGAGGAACAATCACGACCAAAATGATCAAAAGTACTTTCATCCTTGCACAAGCTAATCCAAACTTCAAGTAAAATGAGAAATATGCTATATCAAATCATTCATATTCATAGTAACCATTCAAAGGATCATTTTGTCAATGAACCCTCTAACTGTACCCCTGCGGCAAAGAAAGGAAACCTCAAAATAGAGAAAGGAAACTTAGTAAAACCAGTCCATGTCATTGTTTGTGAGGGTAAAATCATGATAAGTGCCTCTCAAACCTCTCCAAACATGTAAGAATGTCTTTAAATACTTTATTGATCTCTTCTAAACATTAACCAAATCAAACCTACTTTTGAATCCACACACAATAACCCAAAATGAAGGGTTTTGTATCCTTTAATGAATCTCAGTCACTGGTAACGCATGGACAGTCAAACTAGTAGTCTCCAAAGCATTCAATAAGTGAATATGAATGTTTGAAAATTTTCCTCTCAACTTCCCCAACCACTCCTAATCGGTTAGAGGGATTAGTTGAGTGTTTAGACACTAAAACTTCTTAAACATACTTTATTTGATATAATGAATTGTTAATAAAGGTCTAATATACAATGGCCATGCTAGTAATATCAACAAACATGAATCCAAACATTTAAAAATAGTGAATCGATATCCTTGAGCACAAGCACCAATAACATCAAATAATAGAGATAAAGCATGAGCTAGGGCACGACACCAATAGAATGCGGTCATTTCAATGAGCATTCATGATCAAATAAAATGCAGTGCATTTGAAATTTGCAGTTGAATATGATGCCAGAGGCTTGAAAGATGTTTCTCGTCAAAGATACCAATCAAAGATGAAGAAATCACATACCTTATCTTGCGCTCAAATTTCATGAAGGAAGATTTGATAGCCAAATCTTCCTTGTACCACATGAAGAACATGCTATTGGTTCAGTTTAGCATGTTATTATCATATCAGATAAAGTATGTTTAAGAATTGTTGGTAAGGATAGGAATAGTGGAGATTCTAGAAATATCCCTCTAACTAATTAGGAGTGGTTGTGGAAGTTGAGAGGAAAGTTTTCAAACGTTCATATTCACTTATTGAATGCTTTGGAGACTACTAGTTTGACTTTCCATGCGTTACCAGTGACTGAGATTAGTTAAAGGATACAAAACCCTTCATTTTGGGTTATTGTGTGTAGATTCATCCCCTTTAGCGAAGAAGATCAAGAAGATGGAGCAGGAGGACATTGTGTTAGAAGAAGTATTTAAAGATATTTACATGTCCCCTATCTATGAAATCGAGACTATAGGTGATGAAGACCATGTTGAGGATGAGGGGGGTCTTAATCAGGGAGAGGCATAAGATGAATTTGTCTTGAGAGATGGGGAAGAAATTTTGGAAAATGGAGCAATCAAGAAAAATAAATCTAAGTCCAAAAAGATAAATACGGGAGGAAAGAGGATGAGAGGGAGAATAGAAAAGACCAAAGAAAGTTAAGATCTGGGAGAGACTTATTCTCTCTTGGAAAGAAATGAAGCTCATAACATGAAATTTTAGGGGTAGCAATGACCCTAACTAGATGATGCAGTCAAGGTTGGGGAATCCAATTAAGGACTATCCAACCTTGTAGCCAAACACCAACATAGTGGAATAGCACAACAACAACACCAGATCTAAAAGAGAACAGGAATATTTATTCATAAACAACTAATTACATGCAATGTGGGTCAAGCTGTAAGGCCTTCCTGGTTATGGCCAATTACAATGCAAGAAATAGTTCTGCAAGATCATGCAGGATCCAAATCAAACTTAGCTAGTCTAGTCCTGATAATAATCAACAACCGATGGAAACTCGAAGGAAAATCTATAATTTTACTCACAAACTTCCAAGAAATCTCCTTGTCACCAAGCCTCAACCACTAGCTTTGCTACAACAAACTACCAGATAACAATCTGATCTGCAAGATCAAGCAAGAAATTTTCCAAAACTTCACCACTCTCAGCTAGCCCAGGTCTAGAACATAATAGTACACTGGTAGGCACTCCAAGAAGGATCTAAACTTGTACCTACAGGTCACCAAGCAATCTTCTGCTACCTAAGCTCACAAGCTACTAACTCTGCTAGATCTAATCTGACTCTAGATCTCTGCTCTAACTACCAAATCGATGCCTAAACAACTCCCTAAACATCCTATAAATACTAATCCCTAGCCATAAGTTAGCTTTACAAATAATTAAATCCAAAAATCCAGTCGGCTTCCAAATATAAAAATATTAAATGCCAAACATCAATCAGCTCACAAATAACCTCACAAATAATTAATTCACCAAGTTGGCCTCTAGATCCACATAGGGGAATGTAACATGCCATATCTAGGTCCCCACATGTCCAACGGTCAATCCATAAATCAAGGAATGCTACCTAGATTAAATGCACTAGTTGGCCAAGCCAAATCTCCAAGAACAAATGTTGGTAAGCCAAACTACTGAACATCAGGAAATATACCGAGTGACCATACTAACTGAGCTCCTTCAATGATTGAGTCCTCTGGTGACCGAGCCACTTCAGCGACCGAGAAACAAACATGAACACTGAGACCCCATCAGTAATTGAGCACCGAGCAACAAAACACCAAGTCATCAAGTGAGAAACATCCACCGAGATCCACCAGAACTTCCAACTGAGAAGCACCACCAAGACTAAGGAACTCCAGTCTTCTACCGAAATCACCAACCAAGTAACCAAACTCCACCAGATAGTTACCGAGATTGCCAGAATCTTTAGGCACGAGCAATAAGCTAGGATGCCATTGCATCAGACTCCCAACGTACAAAGATAAGTGTGTCCCACCCTTTCTCACCAAAGGGAACATTTGAAAACCACCAACTCCACTTCATCTTCACCAAAGGTTTCTACTCCATCACACAAAAGAGAACCAATTTGCAACTCAACCAATCAGCATGTCCAACATCCTGAACAAACTAAGCCTTCAACCCATCACCAAGGATTAAGGAAGAATCCCATATCAGAATCTCATTACAAGACTTATTACTATCAACAAACAACTCAAGTCTGCAACCAATAAACAACATCAACACCACAACACTAAACAAAAACAATTTGGCAACACCAACATCATTGAGGTGTTCAACAGTAGGTAACTCCTCACTAATATAAATTTGATCGAGCACAACCAGATGCTCTACAATTTCCATGTCAAGAACAACTAACTGAACATGAAAACAAATCTCCTCACTAGCCTCAACAATATCAACAACATCATTAGTATGCATAGGTAACTCAACAATAGCCACAAGTTTCTTTGTAGGTTTCATGGAAGAATCCACCAACTAACCATCAAAACCAATTTCACATACCTCTTCAACCTCTGAACTGTCATAGGAAACATTTTCAAGATGTCTTCTCTCATGAACTAGTCTTCTAACCGGCCAAACAACTTTCCTCTGGATCAACATGCTACAACTTTGGTAAGCTTTACAAAACTCAACAACACTTTCTCTCATAAGGTTCTTAACTCAGTTCTCCACACGGTTCAACAAATCTACTTCCAACCAAGAAAACCTCTTAGAAATCACATCACCAAGGTCCAATCCTCTCAGAGACATCTCCAAAGATCTTCAAAAACCTTCTGCAACAAATCCCACCAACCACCCTGTGACAATCTCCAAGTTGTATGCAAGTCAGATCGCAACCTGCCACCTTGCATGAAAAACTAGACATAATTTCACAAGTTTAGCATCGCGGATCTGCAACTCAGATTGCACATAATCTCTTCACCAACAAGATCAACTTCACAAGATCAGCCTTGCTAGGTCAACTTTCTGCTCCAACAATATCAAACACTCACTCTGATACCACCTGATGCAGTCAAGGTTGGGGAATCCAATTAAGGACTATCTAACCTTGCAACCAAACACCAACATAGTGGAATAACATGGCAAAAACACTAGATCTAAAAGAGAATAGGAATCTTTACTCATAAACAACTGATTACATGCAATGTGTCAGGCTATAAGGCCTTCCCGATTATAGCCAATTACAATGCAAGAAATAGTTCTACAAGATCACACAGGATCCAAATCAAACTTAGCTAGTTTAGTCTTGATAATAATCAACAACCGATGGAAACCCTAAGATAGATCTAGACTTGTACTCATAAACTTCCAAGCAATCTCCTTGTCTCCAAGCCTCAACCACTAGCTCTGCTACAATAAACTATCAAATAACAATCTGATCTACAAGATCATGCAAGATCTTTTCTACAACTTCACCACTCTTAGCTAGCCCAAGTTTGAAACATAATAGTACATTGGTAGGCACTCCAAGAAGGATCTGAATTTTTACCCACAGGTCACCAAGCAATCTTCTACTACCTAAGGTCACAAGCTACTAACTCTACTAGATCTAATTTGACTCTAGATCTCTTCTCTAACTACCAAATCGATGCCTAAACAACTCCCTAAATATCCTATAAATACTAATCCCTAGCCATAAGTTGGCTTTCCAAACAATTAAATCCCAAAATCTAGTCAACTTCCAAAAATACAAATATTAAATGCCAAACATCAGTCAGCTCACAAATAACCTCACAAATAATTAATTCACCAAGTCAGCCTCTAGATCCACATAGGGGAATGCAACATGCTAGATCTAGGTCCCCACACATCCAATAGTCAATCCATAACTCGAGGAATGAGACCCAGATTAAATGCACCAGTCAGCCAAGCTGAATCTCTAAGAACAACCATAGGTAAACCAAACTACCAAACATCAGGAAATATACTGAGTGACCATACTAACTGAGCTCCTTCAATGACCGAGTCATCTAGTGACTAAGCCACTTCAGCAACTAAGAAACATACATGAACACCAAGACCCCATCAGTAATCAAGCACTGAGAAACAAAAGACCAAGTCACCGAGTGACCAACATCCACCGAGATCCACCAGAACTTCCAACTGAGAAGCACCACCAAGACTAAGGAACTCCAGTCTTCTACCGAAATCACTAGCCAAGTAACTGAACTCCACTAGATAGTTGCCGAGACTACCAGAATTGTCAGGAACTGAGAAATAAGCTAGGATGCCACTGCATCACTAGAGATATTCAATCAAAAATTATTTTGAGAGAAAACCTAATGTAGTATGTTTAATAGAAACTAAACTACAACAAGAAGCAACAGAAAAATTTTCAGGAGTTTGGAACAACATTTCAGAATCCATGAATGGTATGGGTAAGGTGACCTTCATTCTTGGCCATGACTTCAATGAAACATTGGATATGGCTGATAAGAAAGGGAGAAAGGGGACTATGAGCAGGATCCAATTTTATTTTTAGATCTTTGTCACTAAAAATGGATTGTGGAAGTTAAAAGCAAGAATGGGGTGTTTACATGGATGAATAGGAGACATGGATTCTCACACATCATAGAGAGATTGTACCATTTTTTCTAGAAAGAGAATGGGGATCCCTTCCCTTGATCTTTGAGGCAAAAATACTTCCCATGACTAGGTCGAATCACTTTCCAGATGCTTTAGTTTTGTAGAAGGTTTTGGTACCGATTTGATGCTCTTTGAAGTTGGAGAAAATGTGGCTAAGAGAAGAATGATTCTAGAAAATGGTGGTAAACTATTGGAAGATTGTACTTGTTATATAAGGAAATATGGTGTTTCAATTGTTCAAAAAATTATAGTATATCAAGAATAAGCGAAAGTGTTGGAACCAAATTCATTTCAAGGATATATTTGTGGAAAAAAACATTGGATGAGCAGCTAGAGGTTTTAAAAAATAAGGTGATTTGGGAAGGTATGGATAAAATTGATTTCTTAACTGAAAAGGACTTGTAACAACAATATGAGGAAATTCTAGCCAAAGAAGAAATATATTGATGCCAAAAATCTAGAGAGAATTGGTTGAAAGATGAGGATTGCAATACAATGTTTTTCCATAGTTCGGTCAAGGAAAGACCATTAATTAATAGAATAGCTTCAATAAAGAATGAAGTTGGTCAGCAAGTTGTGGAATCAAATGCAATCAACAAGGAAGTGGTAGACTTTTACTCATCACTATGGTCATAACAGGATGGAGTGATAGTAGAGAGCTATATAGTGATGGTTGATAGTGTTGCTTGAGGGAAGGGGGATTGTGAAAGACTTGTTATCATTGTATTGTGTATTTCCAATATGTTTGGATGCAGGGTAGACTAGGAGAATGAAGGATCACTCATTGATTGCATGATAATATGGTTTTGAAGGGTCATTGGTTGAGGGGACAGTCAAGGTCCAGATGATTGGGCCATTCGAGGCCCCTATTTCTTTGTATTAATTTCTATTCAAATTGGATGCACGAATTTCTTGTGAATTATTGGATGCTATGTATCCTACAACTGCATCCATAAATCTACATATACTTCTCTAGGGTTGTAAGCCACTTAGGGATCAAAATAGAGAAAATAAATCAAAATCATTCTTTATCCTATTTCCTTTTAACAAAGTCTCAACTATCAATGATACAATACATTTGCTTCCCTAAGCTATCAATACAAATGGTGCCTAGCTAGAAGCTCACAGGCTGTCCATTTAATAACCATAGTCAACATTTCAAAAAAATGGATATCCTTGAGCACAAGCACCAATAACATCAAATAATGGAGTTAAAGCACGGGCTAGGGCATGACACCAATACAATGCGATCATTTCAGTGAGAATCTCAACAAAAACAATGGCATCATTAAATGTGCCAGTAATATCAACAAATGTGAATCCAAACATTTTAAAATAATGAATCGATATCCTTGAGCACAAGCACCAATAACATCAAATAATAGAGATAAAGCACTGGCTAGGGCACGACACCAATAGAATGTGGTCATTTTAGAGAGCATTCATGATCAAATAAAATGCAATGCATTTGAAATTTGTGGTCGAATATGATGCTAGAGGCTCAAAAGATAAAGAAATCACATACCTTCTCTCGTGCTCAGCTTTCGCTCATTTTCTCCTGCTCCTTTTCTATGCAATCAAAATAAAAATGATTTGGTGTTTCACTTTTTTTTTTCATCTATACCCTGAAACTGATGGAATTCCGATGGTCAATTTAAAACCCATTAGAATACCGACACCATTAGGGCCTATTAAAAAAAAACACCAAATTCATAAAAAAATAATTACCCGTCGAAAGTTTCTATCAAAATTTGGCCCCAAATGTATTAGTGATAGATCAGCACCTTGAATTTTCCTGATCATAGATCTCTTTAACTAACTCTTCTTCATCCTTGGAATCTTCCAAATCACTATGGCTCTTCATTAAATTTCATTCTGATACTTGTACTTAATTTTTGTTCCTTGCTTGGTGCCCTTCCGTTTCCTTCAACTAAAATTATTTTTTCTTTGCTCAGTAAATAACTCCTTATACTCGGTGTCTTGGCTTCTTTTCTCTTTACCAACAATTAGTCTCCTTTTATTGAATGAATTCTTCCTGCTTGATAACTAAACTATTTTATTTGCCTTGTCAACTTTCTAACCTTTCTCACTTGTCCAATATCCTTTATAGACTTGATATCATCAAATGTAAAGTATAAAACAACTAAACCATTATTACCTTATCATTGTCTTATCTATATTAGCTGCCCAATTAAGTTCTTCAACTTCACTAACTCCTTTTCCTTAACTCACTCAACTTATATCATACTCCTAATGATATGGCAACTCAATATAAACCAAAAGTCAATTGCTTGACATTAATGACAAAATAACAACTGATCTAATCCTTCTACAATCTTGTATACCTCTGATCTCAATCTTCATCATCATCGCCATCAATTGGGGTTAATAGCTTTATGTCATAAAATAATATCTAAAGATTCTCTTATGATTTATAATCTTATTGATTTGGTAGCACTAGCATATTATTTTTAATTAATATTTATTTTCTTAAAATATATGTAAAGTGTATCAAGAATTATAAATAATATAATGAAAAAATATATCCAAGTGTATTGTGTGAATTTCAAATTACTACTTTGGGACATTGGGAACTTATAGTTGGGTAAGTGCACAAAGATGGTGGACCAAAAAGGGGGTATAAGATGCCACTTTTTTTTTCTTCTAAAATCAGAAAACTCTGAACTTCGATGAGAAATTGAAGATAGTTAGACTCAAAATTTCAAGATGCAACAAGAACAAGATTTGTAGCTCTCTGAATCTAGTTTATAAACTACTTGTTTTTTTTTAAATGGTGGAGATTAAGGTCCTCAAAAAGGGCGAGCACAAAAAGTGGTCATGTTTTTTGTGAAAAAAACATAACATAGCATCTGGTGTGCTCCCCCTAAAATGTTAACTTTTTTTTTAAAAAATTGATCCAGTGAGAAGTTAGCTAACATCACGTAGTTTATCCAAGAATATTTTGCTAATTGTTTTATGAATGTATGAATTTTCAATGTGCGTAAATCCTAAAAACATGAAATGTGTGTGTGCTCCCCCTAGAAATCATTGAAAACTAACCAAAAATAAATTTCTTTTTTTAAAAGTGTGCAGAATGGAGTCTAGTTTTTTTTTAAAGTAACTTGTTTCAAAATTCAACAAACGAGCCAAAATCTATGCCCAAAATACTACACGTTGGTTTTTGACAAAAAATAGACATACTTACAAAAGAAATCAGAGATGAAAATCTTAACATAATCAGAATTCAAAATAAAGTATCTGGTTAGATAGCTAACATAGAGATCTAGAACATCATGTTGTCTGATTTTATCATTTTTGAACCACCTACAAACCTAACGGGGAGCACACAGCAAAAAATGTGAATTTTTTTATGTTTGTTGGAAAACACATCTTAGACCTATTTGAATACTCCAAGCCTTTGGGTTGGATGTCCAAGGAAAATCCAAGCCTTAGGCTTGGTGGGTCCCAATGCACTTAAAAGGATGCATGAAAAATTACACATACGCCCTATAAGGTATACACGTTATTTGGCATGCACCCTATGTGGCAATAAAAATATATTAGAAACCTTCCAAATAGTGCGCACGCCATAAAGGGTATACACACTATTTGGTGTGTTCCCTATGTATAAATAATAATATGTAAAAAACATTCTAAATGTGGCAATAAAAATCTAACAAGCCATGCCAAGCCAATTTTAGCACTAGGACCATACATAAAATGTAACATTTAAGTATAAGTTAAGTTACATTTCATGTATATACTTTCAGGATGTTTGAGAGTGGTTTCAGCTTCATAGGATTTAAGATAAATATTCTTGATGTTGAGGGCTTTTAAGAAATTTCAAACAACCAAATCTTAGGGATCAACACATTATCTTCATCATGATTCTTAGTGGGCTATTGATTGTAATCGTAAGCCCTGGACCTATGCACAATCATTTGAGGATAATTTATCATTTTATTATTTATGCTATGGCTAGTTTGGTAATTAACATGTATGTTTAACCATGTTAGGAGAGAGAGAGAGAGAGAGAGAGAGAGAGAGAGAGAGAGAGATTATGGTTATAGGTTTCTACCTATCTCTCTTTCTCTTTAAACCCTAAACCCTAAATCTTTAATCTTTTTTCCCTTTTCACATATCTCCTCTCTCACCCTCTCCTCATTTCCCTTCTCTCTCATTCCCTAAACCTCTCCATCCATCCCCTACCTCTCTTTCCATCAATCCCCTACCTCTATTCCATATTATTGTCTCTCCTCCCCCTTTCCATTTCTTCCCTCTACCTTTCCCCCTCTCTTTTGTGATATTGGATATGAAAGGAAATTGGTGACTCTTTCCTATAGTAGGACTACCTCACATTTCATCAGTGAGGAGAAGAGTTAAACCCTTATATTTTGACAATGCATATAAATTTAAGAGAGAATCGAGATACTCTTCTATTAGAGGGACATGTATCATTAGAGTAACCTTTTGTGAAATTTAAACCTTGCAAAAAGGAAAGTGGGTTTCCTTCTTATATAAATCCATTGGAATAGTCTCTCATTTCATGAAATTTGGCCTCATGTAGTTTTGAGGATATTGAGGGAATCGTCTAAAATATCATTGCATGCCTATAAATTTGGCCTCATGTAGTTTTGAGGATATTGAGGGAATCGTCTAAAATATCATTGCATGACTAGATAGGGCCTTCAATCAAATTGGCTATAATTTACCAATAAATTTTTGGCCCTCATAAGTTAGTCACCTAGTACCTCCTAGAAGAAGGATTGTAGAAGTACTCTTTACCATCACACCATTTTGATTTAAGTGACCAAAATTGGTTATGAAATAAACATGAACCATAGATTTAATTCTTATATTGAGTGCATTAATGGGATTGTCTATATTTTTTATGTTCTTGGTACTCTTTTATATGATAAAACTATGACAATCCTTAAAATTCAAATATATTTACTAATATCCTACCAATGTATGTAATTAAGAAGATAAATTTTATAAAAGAAAATTATCTCCTAAGAGAAAATTAGAAAAATTCTAATCATCCCAAGTCTTTGAGTTCCTTTCTTGGGTACTTGTTCCTTCTTCATTATTATTCATTTTTAGAAAATTAGACAAAGTCTAATCATCCAAATTATTTGATTGCATTTCTTGGGTACTTGTTCCTCCTTCATTATTGTCATTTTTCCTGTTGCTAAATCTTGTCAAATGATTTCATTAATAATACTGGAGAGGAACACTATGATTAGAAATAGGAATGAATTTAAGAATCAAATGGTCAATTATAAGATTATTAATATGACTTATTATGGCTACAAGATTCTTAATAGTAAGGGGATAATCTTGTAGTGTAGCAATACTTGCAAGCGTAGTTTTGAGACTATGTCCTTGGTTCAAATCTCACCTAGGTCAATGCTTGGAAATCAAAGACAAAAGGCGGATGATGTGGGATGGACAAAAAAAACAAATTTTTGGTTGGTTGATGTAGTAGGTAGAGGAGGTTTTTTTCAGTGACCATAGAGGAGGATGAGGAGAGTAATAAGGATGGGGACAAAGACCAAAGAAAAGGAGAATGGAGATAAGGGTAGGAAGGGAGAGGAAGATGAAGAGAGGAAGGAGGAGGGTGGAGAGGAAGAAGGAAGTAACTTGTAAGTATTAGTTGGGGATGATTTAATTTCGTGGCCTCATCTTATATATGAGATCTGAGCCCTTGTTTCCCCACTTGTTCACAACTCCAGTCAAAAGAGATCACCAATTTTTTTTTAAAGATTCTCAATAGTAAATAGTTTGAATTTATAAATATTTTAACTTCTAAATTTTATTTTGAATGTGTTTTTCATTCAAAGATTTCAAGGAATATATAATTTTATAGATGAGTGATGAGCAAAAAAATGAGAAGTGAGGTTTTATCTGGTCAAGGAGATGCAGGGGAGGAGGGGGAATATTTAAATGCAAAGGATAATAAGGACTCAACTAGCACTAGTTCATGGTGTGAGGATTTCTTTGGTGATCTTACTTTGTGTTGTGTGTGGTCTTCTCATTTACTAGCAATCTGTAGTGGTAGGCACCTAATGATGGTTTGTGGAGTGGTTTCTACAAGAAATGGTGCCACTATTTATTATGATGTTTGTTGTTTATGTTTAGTGTGGTTGTGGGTTTCCATTGGGAAGGATTTCTTTCCTCTAAGACCCTTATTTCTTTTCTCGTGCCTAAGGATGGGGACAGTTGTAAATCTAAAGGTCTTGTTGGTAGAGATTTTGTGTGCTTTCTCTCCCAAGACCTCTATGCTTTGTCTTGCAAGGATTTCTAATCCAAGGAAACCTATTATCGAGCTCTTCTTGTGATGGAGAGGGGAGATGGCTCATTTTCTGATTTTATGGTTTTTCTCCTCTATTTTGGTAAGAGCATATCTACTATTATGCTCCATGGTAGTATGTGGAGAGGTTTATTTTGGTTGTGTTGTTGAGATAGTTATCCCCCATTTTAAGCATTATTGTTTAGATTTGGTTTATTTTGGAGTGGGGTGTCTTTTCTAGATCTTGGAGCTTGGGATTCTTGTTTGGATGTGAAGGCCTTTTTTGTGGCTCATTTTTTAGTTTGGTATCGCATGGGCTATATTAGTTGACATATGAAGGTAAGTATCCCTCCTAATTTTTTATTTGTGGGGTCGTGCTTTTCACTGACAGTTTATCTAGGGTTTTTGGTTTCCTTGATTTTCAGTTAAAGGTTCTAGTTGGAGATGACTTTCTTAAAAGGAAAAGCTTTAATGATTTTGGCCCCATCTTTTTCCTCTTTCTAGGTAAAAGTAAAAACTTGTGTCACACTTTTATAAAGGAAAAGGTCAACAGCACACGAAGTGTTCAACTTTAACAACATAAATGTGGCATTTGTGTTTAGAATTTGAAGATGTTGTAAACTGATGAAATGTGTAAAATTGGATAAAATTTATGCCTATAATTTTTTTAAAAAAAATTGAACAAGAATTGACACAATTTTTTTAATTTTTGAAGTCTATTTTTCAGTTGCTAAAAAATGTTGAAAATCTGGGGTCTAGCTCCCGCCAAACAACTATATACAAATAATATTTTTTCCTCTGATTTCAAAATATAGATGACATGTATAGCTAGTGTAAAAAAAAGAAATATTGGTTTTAAATGTATATTTTCTCCAATATATAACTACTCAAATTTGAACATATTTGAAATCGACAGTTTTCATTTTCCATCTAATTTCCCCTATCAAATCTACACCATTCAGAAAAAAATTACATATTATTGAAGAGGACTCTCTCCTCTAGTGTTATTTATATAAATTTTAAATTTTTTTGATATGATATATTTTTTTTTTCTTTATTTGAAGTAATATCTTCTTGAATGGGCTATAAAGCCCTAGATCGCCAGGAGGACTTTATTGGTTGGCCAGCTAATTTTTGTTGGAACCAGGCTTGTTTTTTGAAGGCTGGAGCATTTTCTTGGTTAGCAGATAGTGGTATAATTCTAACTGGTGAGAGGAGGAAGAAGTTTGTCTTTCAAGGCCCCACAATGTGTGCTCTCTACCATAGTGCCTCGGAAGATGTTGATCATCTTCTACTACATTGTCCCTATGCTTATGAATGATGGAATTATATTAGATCCAAACTATCTTGGTTAGGCCCTCTCCCTAATTATATTAGGAAAAATTTTGAATGTTGGCCTATCCTAATGGTGAAATCTATAATGGCACCTATCTAGTTTGTTAGTCCTTCTATTATTATTTGGGAATTATGGAAGGAGATAAAAAGAAGGATCTTTCAAGACAAGGTTGAATCAATGGATAGACTTAAAAGGAGGATATTTATGGCCATTGAGGAAGTGATGAGAGCTTCTATCCTCTCCCAACAAAGTTCTCTAGCTTACATTGCTGAGGATAGGAAAGTGCATGCGGAATGGCCTTGTCTCAGATTGAATAAAGGTGATCTAGAAGAGAAGAGTCTTCCCACCAAAGAGGTTATTTGATGTTAAGTGGACTCCACTGGATGAAGGTTGGATGAAGATCAATTTTGATGGGGCATCTAGGGTTAACTCGGGGCCTTCAGGGGTAGACATGATTGCTAGAGATTTGAAAGGTAGGATTGTGGCCTTTGCAGCTCAAAAACTGGATACTAGGACTAAAAATAAAGTAGAATTGTGGGCTGCTCTTTTGGTGGTGTGTTTATGTTTAGAATTGCAAATTAAGAAATTACATTTGGAAGGTGATTCTCAAATCATTTTCAATGCTTTGAGTAATCAAGATATGCATGTGTGGCACCTAAAAAATTATTTTTAAGACATTAATGTAAAATTGCATTCCTTTGATGATTTTAAAATTAATCCATATTAAGAGGGAGGGGAATCATGAGGCTGATGTTTTATCTAAGTGGGCGATTAGTTTAAAGGCTATTGATGACATTTATTTTGAAAATTTGGAAAGTTGGGAGTTTGTTAGCTCTTTTTGATTTATCTCAAGGCCCTTTTGAGTAATGATGTTAGACTCATTCACTTCTTCTTTGATGATGGGCAAAGATAATGTCAGCCTTTGTGGCATCATCCTTCATCATTGTTTAGTGTAGATGGTTTCACATATTTATGATCCCCCCTCAAGCCCTATGCGTGGTTGGAGTGGTTTTCCTTTCAGGTTGACTAGTGGCACGAGTGGTGTTTTGAGGCCTTTGATGGTTTTTAGCTTTATATTGTTGGGCTCTCCTTTTTTAAATATGCTTCTTTATTTTGTCTTTTTCTCTTTCACTAAGTGAAGGTGTGGGGGATTCTATGTTTTGTAAGATGGAAGAGACATTCTGAGTAGGGACTAAGAAACAATAGAAGTCCTTTGAGGGCCTAGTTAGCAAGGAACATATGTTGGGCATTCTGATTTTGAAGGATGGTGAGCTGGCTATGGCAGTTATTGATGTGTTAGGGGACTAGTTTCAGGAAAGAAGGAGGAAATGGTGTTTGAATGTGGTAGTGTCGATGGTGATGGCTTGGCCCCTACAACTTGGTGAAACTGAATAGAAATTTAAGTGGATTATGCAAGGTCTTTTTGATAATGACCTGTTGTTGTGGGTTGATTCCATCTTGGAATGGGCTTATCCGGGCATCGGGTTTAGTTACATGGAATACTTTGAAGATGTGGTTGATGGGAGGTTGTTTGGCAGGGTTCCTTTCCTATGTTGGTGGGGAAGAGTGGATAAGTGTTCTTACATGGAGGACATGAGTCGCAAGTGGGCTCATTTAAAGGTTGAACAGGGGAGAGCCAAGGAGGCTACAAAAGGAAAAGAAACTATTTTTCTGGTCAATGTGCCTAGAAGGAAAAGAGGGCTATGAAGGAGGAACCAAACCTCAGGAAAAATTTAATTTTGGTGGGACTTGCAGTTTTTTGGGCCTCTGGTTTTTTATGGTGTCGGGCAGGTTGGTTCAAGGCGGGAAATTTTTGGAAAGGTTGGTTTAGCGCGATTGTTATGAAGATGTTGCTATGTTGGTTTTGGTGGTGCTCTGGTTTTTTTCCTAGTTTCTTCAAGTTGGTTTCATGTGATGCTCGTAGTGATTTTGGTGTTTTTGGTTGAAGGTGTTTTGGCCTACCTTTTTGAGGTTGTCAGCTCTAGTTTTTTAGTTTGATGGGTTTATGTTGTGTACAAAACTGGTGTTGGGTCAGGGCTTGTTCATTGTTAGCTCCTAGTTTATACTTTATCTATAATCCATGGAATGGATTCCTTGTATAGCTACTTCTATATGTAATCTCTTTTATGCTTAATAATATATACCTGTTATAGATTTTTAAAAAACATCTTCTTGAATGTTAAAATACCTACTTGTAGTATTTTTAAATTATAATATATTAGATCTTATCAAAATACTATAAAACTTATATGACAATAATCTTGACTCTAAGCTCTACAAAAGTGTATTTTTATATTTTTAAAAAAACATTAAAAAGATTAGAAGTTATTGAAACATCACTTTTCTAAAATAATTTTATTTCTTTGATAATTGGACCCAAATTTGTGTAAAATATCCATTTAATAGATATTTCTAATTGGAAACTTTGAAGCACTTATCTAATGAATCTAGCTAGACCATATGTTTAAAAAAAATTAAATTTTAGTTATAAATACTCAAATTCAGTTGTGCTAATAAGTTAGCTTGAAACATAACATAGCTTTGTGCTTTTACCCTTCTAAAAAAACTAAAACTTATAAAAGTGAATTTTTTAAATCAAATTATACCTAGGTATCAAGTGCAAGAGGATTATTTTCTACCATAAAATCTACCACAACAACAACATGCATAACATCTCTATCTCTGAGCCTCTAGTAATGACAAGTTTAGGGAGATATGCATCTTAGAGCGGATAAATGTAGAGTACAACTGTAGTCTCATCTCCACAAAACCAATCTATCTCAATCCTTGCAAATGATCCTAGAATGAATCTAGTCCCTTTAATGTGATATAAACTTGGTAAGCCCATATCTCCTCCTTTGCAATAAGAAAGTGTTTTGTAGGAGGGTCATGTTGCAAAAAATGATGTGAATGCTATGAATGTATCATGTCAAATTTAGTGGCACCATATCTTATGACTCTTTAAGAACCTCCGACCAAATCCTGATGTAGTGGTATATAAAGCTGAGATGAAATCAAAAAGTATTCATGTAAGAGGTCCTTGGCCAAATATCAAGACATCTAAAGCTGTAAATCACCTCCTGGGATAGCTCCAAAATATGATGGCATTGGAATGCTAAAAATTGAATAGAATCATCAAACAATGTGCTCGATGATGTTCTTGAGAATTCTCTTAGCTGAGGTCGACTTAGAATATATTTTCCCATCCTATTAGATGAAATGATAAGTTGGTTACTACTGCAAAATCTTAGATCATATAAATTGCTTCCCTCTTGGATGCAATGACCACTCTATTTATTGTGGGTGTGAGGGATGATGTTATAGCCATAAACCTTTGACCAACCAAATATGTGTGTGCTGGTTCATGTTGGTAAAATGTATAATATTGGTCATGGTCTACAACTTTATCGCTCATTTAACCTACATAGATGGCCAAGTTAAAAGCTAGTTTATATTGAGGTCCAAACTAACCTTAGCATACTATATATATATATATATATATATATATATATATATATATATATATATATATATATATATATATATATATATATATATATATATATATATATATATATATATATATATATATATATATATATATATATATATATATATATATATATATATATATATATAAAGTTAGATTATAATTATTCTCATAATAACTAAATAGTTAAATTGATAAAATAAATTAATGAATAGACATGTCCCATGAAGGGTCATGTCTCTTCTTGTCCTTGTCATATATAAATACAAATACATCAATGCATTTGGAATACACATGCAATCATAATAGTGTGATTACATTTGCAATCGATCTCTAGAATTTAACATGGTGTCAGAGCCAAGTTACAAATGTAAGAGAGTAGTTCATTGATGGTGAATGTGTGACTATCTCATAAAATATAGTCTCGATACAAGCACCATATCTCACAAATACACCATTAGATTTTTTGAATTTTGGATATGTAGGTGTTAAACAAATTTAGAAGAATCTCACTAAAGAGATTGGAGAGAAAATGTCAATTTCAAAAGTTATGATCGACTCTATACGGGTCTATGAAAAATTTGTAAAAGAGAGAGGCTAACCACTTGAAGGGATATCCAATCATATTGAAGATTGTCATAGTGTATAGAACCTTTGGATATTCAAGATAGGTCATGTGAAGAATTATGGTAATTTTCAAGAACGACAGCATCATTTTTTGAATTTGCATGATATTTTCTATATGGGCTCACCTTACAAAATGAAATACTTGAAATTTATAAGAGATAAGTATTTCATATTTTATTACTTGAAATAATTTTTGAGTTTGTAATTCATGTTATAGTATTGGTTAGTAAAATCTTGTGTTTTTCTATCATTGGTATTTTCGGTCGAGATAGTTTAGTGAGCTATTTGTAATCTCTCTCTCTGACATACCTTCAGGATAGAAGAATAAAATTATTGCATTCATGGGAGAAAGAACTTGATGCTTGAAAATGAATTGATGATTGCGAGTAGATGCAAAGGGAGTCTAACATTTCAAAAGAGATCAAGAAGTTGATAAACTTGAGTCTCAAAGGGAGAAGATGGCTCAGTCAACTTGTGACAATCTTGATCATATTGATTGAGAGGGAGTTCACTATTGAAGGTGAAACACTTCTGAGATAAACTTGATATAATTGATTATTATACTAATAAATCATGAATTTTTTTAATGGGCATTTCCCCCTGTGTAAATCATGAGGAATTGGTGACTTCCAAATGATTATCACTTGTATTTACAAAAGTTATTGGAAGGTGACAGTCTTACAATAACTTGATCTTCTATTGTGATAGACATCTTGTGATGGCTGAAGAAGATCATAATAGATGATGTGAATGTTCTTATGGTAAGTGCACATTACCTATGAAAATTTGTTGAGTACTTGGTGGATATCATGAGACTTGATATTCTACAGGACATTACTCTGAGCACTTGGTGAATATCATGAGACTTGATATTCTGTAGGCCAATGCTCTTGATATAATGAGATGATATATGTATGAACTCTTGAGTACTTGGTGGACATCATGAAGATTTATTTTGGTAGGATATTAATCTAAGAACTTGGTGAATATCTTGAGAGTTGATATTATGCAGGTCAATGCTCTTAATATCATGAGATGATATCTTTTTGAACTCTTGAGTACTTAGGTGAATGTCATGTGTTGATATTATGATAGGCCAATACTCAAGATATAAAATGGATAGAATCACTGATGGAGGCAATCCCCTGAGAAAATTTGGATAGAATCACCGATGGAGGCAATCCACCTGAGGACTTGTGGATATAATCATTGATGGAGATAATCCACCTAAGGACTTGTGGATAGAATTGTTGATGGGGGCAATCCACACATTGAGACTATGTTTCTATTGATTACATCATGAGGATGATGCCTTTATTTCTTACATCATATAATTGATGTTGTCAAATGTCTTAAGTGTTGACATTGGATTGATTCATCCTCCCTAGCTAAGAGGGAGTGTTGATGTTTGTAGCATTGGTCAAATAAATAATACTGACTATATGATTATTATGAGAAATGATTTTTTATATATATATACATATATAGATATATATAATAATTAAAATTACTATATACATTGATATAAGTATATATATAAAGTTAGATTATAATTATTCTCATAATAACTAAATAGTTAAATTGATAAAATAAATTAATGAATAGACATGTCCCGTGAAGGGATATGTCTCTTCTTATCCTTGTCATGTATAAATACAAAGAGATCGATGCATTTTGAATACACATCCAATCATAATAGTGTGATTACATTTGCAATCAATCTTTGGAATTTAATAGATGAGTTTACACTTTTCTTCAATGAACATGGAATAAAGAGACAAATGTCTACATCGAGGACACCATAGCAAAATGGTCTAGTAGAGAGAAGAAATAGATCCATTACTGATTGTGTAAGGAAATCGATTATTGAGAAGGGTGTATCTCAAACATTTTGGAGAGAAGTAGTCAACACTGCAACTTATACACTAAACTGAGTACAAATGAAGAAATGTACAAACAAGACTCCATATGAAATATGGTATGGTCACAAACTGAATGTTAGTTATTTCAAAGTATTTGGAAGTAGATGTTACATTCTAAAGGATGCTAGAGATGGAAATTTTGATCATAAAGGTGATGAAAGAACAATCTTGGGATATTCTACAAAAAGAAATGCTTACAAATGCTTAAACAAGTCTACTAACAAAATTGTAGAAAGTGAAAATGTAAGGATTGATGAATTTAAAGAGAAAAATGATGAAGACAACAAAAAGGAACCCAAGGACTATCAAAGATTTGTATGTGTTCAACCTGAAGATCCTGACACCTCACCTACATTACCTACTGATGAGGCCAATTTAAGGCCTATTTGGTTTATGATTTCATATTTTTTATGGTTAAGACTTGGGAACTTTATGAGTTTTTCATAGACTTATTCAGACTCCTTATGTTTAAAACTATTGTGTGTGTGTGTACACTTGGATGTTTTTAAGTTTAAATGAATATGCTAAATATATATGTTATATGGTTATGTGGAATGAAATCTTGTATCTTTCAATCTTGCATTGATTGGGTAGTGTTTTATATAGCCATGTGATGAGAGCAAATCTAATGTAGAAAAACTTATTATGAATTCTAGCTTGGATATGTATTGTGATTTTTGCATGTGCACGCTAATCTCTTAAATGAAATGGTGAGTCAGCAAGCAAAGAAGAAGTCAGCATCAGAAGACAAAGTGGTGACATAAAGTTGAATAACTATTTTGGGACTCATAATGGTTCCATCACTTTTAGTCGGTAGTGGTTTTCATTATAGACTAGGTCAATACAGTTAACAACTATTGAGGAGTAAATCTAGAGGTCATGAATTCCTAAATTCATGAGCAACTGAACGCAACTTACTCCTACATTAAATTATATTTTTCTTGTATCTTCAAATTTGTCATATCCCTGATGTTGGAGAATCGTAGTTTTAGGCAGTTCTATTTTAAGTTGTTGTTAAATAAGCTAGAATTTCATATTCTTGAGCTAGCTAGATTTTGTGGGAAATCCTTTTGTAATCCAGCAGTAGTGAAATACAATTTTGTTGCTACACTTTGTACTTATTCTTTGTGAATCAATGAAATGATATCTTCAGTTCTTAATCTCTAAGTTTTTATTCATTCACTCTTCCATGGGGGCCCACACGGGAAGTGAACTCAGTTCATAGTTAGGTAGGAGTTAGTTTTAAGTTTCATTGAAGTATTTAGAACTTTTTTTCTCCTAAAACCATTCGGTAACATAACTATTGGTTGTTTCTTGCAGCATAAATAAATAGCTATTTTATTGTTTGTAGCATGTTTCCAAAGCTCTAGATTAAATTGTTATTCCACTTCTTAACTTAGTATTTCCTTCAACATCTTCATTATATAAGTTATGGTGACACCTAAGTTGGATTAGAGCATATACCCTATGAACATAATTTCAAGCTTACGTCCCTAGTTGATAATTCAATGAGCTCAGTATGTTATTTTTAGTATGATATTTGGAACTGTTTTGTTACGGAGTCACTATAAAAGGATGTCCAATCCTTAGTTACAAAGGTATTATACTAACCAGTCATTTTTGGTGCCATTGTCAGGGATGGTATCAATCTAATCTAGACTTGAAGTCATTGTATTAGTTTTAGTTTTGCATTATTTTGTATGCATAGAAGAAGAGATCATCTTGGGAGATGCCTTCCTCACAATATCCATGTTGAACCATTTGATATCTTTAATCCTAAACCTGAGGAACCCTAAGTTGAGAATATAGAAGAAGAAGAGCCATTTGAAAACCCATTTGCTAATGCACAAGAACAATTACCTTCACTATCATCTTCTGAAGAATCACTACATTTGAACGACCTTTTTGCTAAACCCAAGTATCAGGAAAATCCATTCACTCTTGTTATTTTTCAGCCACGACAACCAGGTCCTCCTCCAAGGATGGCTCGGGCTACTTTTCCTTTCCCCATCCCTACTCAGCATGGTAATCAAAATCTAAAAAATTGACCTGTCTCTACACTTCCCAAATTTTATGGCCTCATTACTGAACACCCTGAAACCTTCCTTTTTGAATTTGACATCCTCTGTAGGATTTATGATTATACAACTGACGCCCATAAGCTAAAATTGTTTCCATCTACTCTTAAGGAGGCTGCTCTAAGATGGTTCATGGGGTTATGCACCAATGCAATAGCGGATTGGGATGCAATGAGAAATATGTTCCTTTCTAAATACAAGGAGTACTATAGGGGTTGTGATTTTAAGGGGGATGACATTTTCAAAATGTCACAAAAGGATGATGAGACCTTGGAAGACTATGTTTCAAGGTTTATGTTTAACCTACAATGCAATACACAAAATCTTTTCCTAAAAGGTGTAAATGATGGAAGTATTGAAGCCTTATGTAGTACCTTGCCCCTAGTCTGATTTTATAAATGTTGTAATTAATCTAAGATGATAGATTATATGTTAGGAATATGTTGATGCTTATGATTTTACTGAGCCCATACTTGCATGTGTATGGTTGATGTGTTTGTTTTATGCTTTTGTTTGACGTGCTTGATGTGGTTGAGGGATGGATTCATAATTAATTTCTTACGAGATCCACACGATCGGTCAATCCCTGCCATTGTCTGTTATATCTCTATATATATGCACATGCTTGTCTCTTATGCAGGTTCGCAAGTACCGGGCATTGACTTCCTTGAATTGTCAAGATGAGCGTGCCCTATCACTATTCTCAATGGTAAAAGAGGGGAGATAATATTCAATTCCAAATCCTAACCTAAGCCAATTATTGTCCAAAAGTAGGGGACAAGATTCTGTGTTTCCACCCTTCTAAACTCATTCAATTAGCAAGAGTTTACACCCCTATTCTGAGTATGAATGTGGGTCCTTAGGTCTTTTTGAGTTGTTTGATTTGTGGTGTTTGGTGTGATTTCTATTTTTTAGATCATTCTATTTTTAGATGTGGAATATCTTTTAAATGGTAATTAAATAAATGTAATTATTTAGTTTAATTTTTCTTTTTATTGTATACTGGAAGCAATAAATTAATTGGAAATTAATTATATGTTATTATTGAGTGTGGTTGAAGTATTTAATTAATGAGAATTAATTAAATAACTTCACCTTAGAAATATTTAATCATAAATTTAACCTATGTTCAATTAAAATGTGTTTATTAAATTAAGGGTTAATTTAGCATGTGGTAATTATGTTAAACTAAATGTTCTAATTTTTAATTGTTTAAATGCATTAAGTTGCACATTCATAATTGAATGAAATTAAATTGATAATAATAGTTAAAGTTTGGTTATGTGCTTTCAACAAAAGTCAAAGTGGAGAGGAGACTCTTGTTCAACTGAAGCTAAACTGTAAACTAGAGTTTGTTTTCATGCAAAGCTCTCTTGGAGTCGAGTTCGAACTCTTGCATGTGAAAGGAGATTCCTTTATGTATTGTGAGCTTTAGCCATTATTGGATTACACAGTTTTGGAGGAGGAATTTTGGGGAGACAGATTTGGAGACAAGTTTGGGAGAGCTCTTCGAAAAGCTTGGATTCTGTTTCTTCATTCTAGACATCGTCGAATCTATATAATTGATTTGAGGTAGGTTTTGATTTTTGTTATGGTTATTTCTTTTTGGATCTCTGTAGGAAAGTAGAGCGTGTCTTCTTCGTGCCTGTTGGAATTTGAATGCTTGAGAAGTTTTGAATGTTTATTGCAATTCAATTTGAATATTTTTGCCTATCCAATATGAGAGTTATGAAGGCTTTGCAAAATCTGTAGAAAGATTGTTTGAAAACCCATATGGATTAGGGTTTTGATCTTTGTTGAGAAACTAGTAGAATTAGTATTCATGTTAAGGGAACATTTGTATTTGTGACAAATATTTAAATATATATTTATATATTTTTTATTGTGTTTAATTTATATATATATTTAATACCAGTTTGTCTTTGTATTAATTAAACTAAAGAAGGGATTGATATTATATTAAATATTTGATAAAATATGTATATATTAAATTGAAATTTTGAAAAAGTTTATTAAAAAAAAATAATGTAAAAAGAAAAATTTAAATAGTTTGGAGGGGCTATTAACTCCCCCCCAAACGGCCCAAGGGTCATCGTGCAGTAGTACCCAAGGGTACTGTCTCAAGACAGTCCTACAAAGGGTTGTCGTGCGGCAGTACCTGCAGGGTACTGTCGCATGGGAAAAAAAAAGTGTAAAGTTAATTTTTATTTTTATATTATTAAAAAGTCAATCTCCCTTTTTGATATCTGTAATTTGTTTTAAATTTATTTATTATTAAATATTAATTCTTTATTACCTTATTTAATTTTATTTATTATTAAAATTAAATCCTTTGGTAAATTTTGTTAATTTTATTTACTATTAAATATTAATCTCTCTTATTAAAATTAGTTAATTTTTTTAATAATTGATTTTTGTATTTATGTAACTGTTGAAGAAAATTAGTTTATTCTTTTTTCAATTCATATTTTTTTATTATAAATGTATGTCATGGAGATTGTAACTATAGGTTTTAGTTATGCATAAATTATTTTTAAGTTGGGGTATTAGTGTATTTATTTATTTTGATTATGAATCTAATTGGATAAATTATGTTTTAGTCAAAATATTTATTTACAGGATATATTTGGAAAGCTAGATGAGTTTCGTAATGCTTTTTGATTGATTGTATCTGATTAAAGTATTAGTTGGGAAATAAGATTTTTTGTCAATTTGGAATTGTATATTCTTGTATATATAGTGATGCAATCTTTAGAAAACCTAGTTTATCATGAATACTATAGATGCCCTTGGACAATTTGTTTTGGATTGATTTTTTTAGGGGTTGTAGTTATCTTTTGGGGTATAAGCCAGAAGCGGGTATAACGGGTGTTATGATTGTCTCTTTTGTCTACTTTGCATACTCTGTTGGGATGTATGAGTTGTTCTAACCCTAGGTGGGTTTGTTCCTAGTGGTTTATGGTCTTGCACGTTGGATCTAGTTATTGAGATTCATGAGTTGTGTTAACTCAGAGTTCATATTGATCTTGTGAAACCCTAGGGTAGGTCATTTGAGTGTATAATAGGAAGTGGCTTGTAATTGGTGCTGGAGCCTAAAAGTGGCTACCAGGAGATCCTATTACAAGTAGCTAATAAGTGATAATTAATAAACATTGGGAATTTAAAATAACCTAATAAGATATTATCTGCCTCGCCCATGCCTGAGTTCCTAATTGATTTTGACTAGGATGGGAGATGCTTGCCGCCTTTGTGGACTGGATATGGCATAGGTAGTACCTTGTCTACATGAAAGGTTACTATAACCACATAGAGTCACTAGGGTGTTGGGGTCTAAAGAGACTACCAGGATAACCTTAGAGTTGGCTTGTGTGATGACACTTCTTGTATGCATTTTAGGTTTCCTACATGTATTGGTTGCCTCTAGTTGAGTATGTTATACCTTGTACTTTTTGTACCTTTGAGTTAGAAGCTTTCAGGACCTCTTCCTTAGCTTGTTTTTTTGTTGTTTATTATCTGAGTGGGATCTGATGTTATCTCCTCAGCATGGTGGGAGTGGATCATTTAGGTTCACGAGGTCAGGTGGTAGTGATTCTTTTACCATTTGAGATTCTCACGTTTGTGCACTGAGGGTGGATGATCCTTGTGGCACTTTTTCCTTCTTGATCTTCATTGTTGAAGATGTGTTCTTGTTCTTTTCCTTGTGGCATTGTGATCATTGTATCAGATATTCATAGTTATCATGTTGTACCTTCTTTTCAGTTATTGTATTACATACCCTGTCACATGTGCAGTGGATGCAGATTATTATGGTTACCTTATGGTACCAATTGTATTTATGTTATCCTTTATTTTTTATGTTTTATCTTTTCTTCAGTTGTATTCTTGGAATTCATAATTGTATCTTATCTACATTAATTATTAATTCTTTCGTAATCTACTTCAAGGAAGCCTTGAGATTTATAACCTATGAAAGTTGTTTATTGCTATGCTTTGCTTCCGCATTGTGAATCTTGAAGTTGTTGATTGTTAACTTTATAAAAAATTGCTCTGCCAACCTAGTTGCATGTTTAGGTTAAGTTCTCCTAGGTTCCCTGGTGGGGCATTACACCTTAGACCTTATGGCAGGTGGAGACATCACCTAGAAGAACTGGGCTGACATAAAGAACATATGTATGAACTATTCAAGGGATACTTTGAAGAAAGGTAGAGGACTTAGATATTTACCTCATAATTCCAATGGTTTAGGGGTATCTAAGATGGAGTTGTCCAATCTTCTATCTGATTTCAAGAAAGACATCATTAATGATGTTTCCACTCAACTGGACAACATGCTAGCAAGACGGAAGAAGGAAGAAGTTGGTGCTATGTTAGTGTTGAACCTACAACTGATTTATAACTAATTGGAGAGATTTTTGAAATAGTGATTGAAGATCACATGAAAAGTGGTTGTATAGATACACAATATGTTAAATCAGTATTATGTTGTCATTGATGTCAACTAGTTTCATATTAGTTTGACAAGTACTTATCTTGTAAGTTATCATACCGAGACATCTGAAGAATGGTGGAAGATGGTCACAGCAGATGAGGATAAGGAATGCATTGGATAACTTATTGATGAGTCTTTGATCTCATTATATTGACTTTAGTATGTTGTATTCATCTATTATGGAGAACAGAACTGAAAGACACAAAGCAGTGTTTGTCGGTAAAATAGAACAGCTTAATGTTTACCGAGAATCTCAGTGTAAACACCAACAGCAGTATACACTGACGCATTTCTTTGTTAACCAAGGAAAATAGAATTGAACTAAATGATTAGTTTAGCTGACAAAATTTGAGTTGGATTTACATGATTTCAAGGTGAAAAGTTAAAGTTTGTTACAAGGATCTACGGCTAACAAAATTCAAGGAAGATCTGACGGATGTAATTTAAAATGTGTTATTTACACATCAGTCAAGGAAGTTTAAAGTGAAAAAATCAGTGGATATGATTAAGCAGAAAAATATGATGGATGAAAATAAAATGGCTTACATGTTTATTTAAGAGAATGAAAATTACATTGTAAAAAAAAGGAGGCAGAAGAAGGAGAGACTGCAGGAGTGGAGCGTGAACCAGTATTCATGAAATTCTGATCATACAGGTTACTAAACCAAGCTACAGAATAAGAGTCGAGCTACATAGAGGAACAACCAAGCTGCATAGAGCATATTATCGAGTGATTGTAAGTGAAATTGATGTTAAGATTTGAAGTGATATATTGGTCAGAAATATTTGTAAGAGAAAAACATTAATCAATAATCTGCAATTTGTTGTATTAAGGTAGATCAACCTACTGTTACTTTCTAATAATTGTAAACAGTGTAAATCTCTTAACCAAGTGGACTTTTAAGTCTTATTTATGTTTCATTCTAACAAGTGAAACATTGTTATCCTGTAAACCCGCACAGTGAGTGATATGGTGGTTGAAAGATGACTTCTAGTGTAAAATTCTCTAACAAGGTCACACCTGACAGTGTGTATTGTAACCTTTAACAGGGTTGGGTCTTCACTGACCTCACTTTAGAAGAGTGAAAATTTTGGGTTATCGGTTCCCAGGTGGTTTTTCCCTTAACAAGGTTTCCACGTTAAATCATTGTGTTATGTGTTGATTGTGATATCTGTTTGCTATCATACTTTACATTTTAGCTATTTGGTTTAATCAGTAATTACTAAGAGTCTTAACTGAAGATCGGTAAGAACACCGATAGTGAATCATATATTTATTTATCGACTGACAAAAATTTGAGAAATAGTATTTTGGATTATTCATTTTGTGTTGGGACTTGGATAACTGATTCACCCCCCTCTCAATTATTCTAACAATTGGTATCAGAGCCGTTTGGTTGCTTGGAATAGAGTTTTAAGGACTTGAGCATAAAGATCTCAAAATGAGTAAGAGGAAAGTGCCTAGACTAAACAAAGATAACTTCTCAGTATGGCAACAAAGAATGAAATTGCATATAGCTGGAATTGGTGGAGATGCACTAGATTTTATGACAACTAGCTATAGTGAACCAACTGGTCCTCTGACTGTGCAACAACTAAAAGACAAGCATGATCACAATGTAGTAATGATGGACCTTGTTGCTGCCTATACCGACACTGAATTTGAAGAAATCAAAGGATTGACTACTGCTAAGGCAATGTGGGATAGATTAGCACAAGTATACAGTGGTAACAAATCTATCAAAAGAGAAAGAGCAAAAAGGTTGAGAGGAAAATTTGATGAAATGAGAATGAAAGAAGGAGAAAATATTGTTGAATATTCTAACAGAGTAAAAGAGGTAGTTTATGCAATAAGAGAATCTGATGGAACTATTGAAGAAGAGACTATAATTAGAAAAATCCTCAGATCCTTGCTACCTGTCTATGTAATCAGAGTATTGGAAATTCTTGAGAATCGAGACACATCCAATCTTACACTTGATACCCTGATCGGTAAGCTTACTACTTTTGAATTGAACAACTTTGATAATAGTGTTGTACCTTCTGTTGAGTCTGCTTTCATGTCTTCTCTAAAGATTAGCAAATCTAGTAAGAAAAATAAGAACAATGATAGTGAAAGTGATACTGATGATGAACTTAATGAGCTTGAAGCACTGATGGCCAGAAAATTGCCGAAAGGGAAAGGAAGATATAGAGGTAAGTTACCCTTGGCATGTTTTAACTATAAAGAAGTTGGTCATATTACTACTAGATGTCCTCAGAAGAGAAATGATGATGATGGACCAAAAGATAAATCTAAAGGAAGTTATGGGAGAAGAGTTAACAGAAGCTACCGACACAATAATAGAAATGACCGAAAGGACAAAGGTAAAAAGGCTTGTATATAGCTGAAGATACTAACTTTGAGTCTGATTTTGATGATGAAGAGGTAGTGTTTGTTGCAATGAAGGAAGATTTAGAAGATGATGAAAGACAAGAAGAATCAGCCCTGATCTCAAGGATAAGCAAGAATGAAACATGGATCATTGACAGTGGCTGCACACATCATATGATAGGTGATGTAGATAAATTTGATGAATTAGTTGAATATAATGGTGGATCTGTAAGAATGGGAAATGATGCCCCATGCACTATGAAAGGTAAAGGTACCCTTGTAATTAATGATAGAATAAAATGTGAGAATGCTTACTGGGTATATGGACTGAATTACAATCTGTTAAGTGTGGTACAGCTAAACAATTCAGGCCATAGACTGGTGTTTGAAAACAAAAGGGTGAAAATATTTGAAGAAGGAGGAAGACTTGTTGGGACTGGTACTCAAACCAAAGGTAATTTATTTCATCTTGATATTGATAAGTCTTCTTTCTTACTTATGAAGGATGAAGATGCTTGGTTATGGCACAAATGGTTATGTGATGTAAACTTTGATAATATGATCAAAATTAGTAGAAAGAAAAGAGTTAGAGGTTTGCCTAACTTATCTAAGCCTAATCATATTATGTGTCATGAATGTCAAAAGGGGAAAATGACAATGTCTATCTTTAAGAGTAAGGACTTCTCAACAAAGAAAATTCTTGAGTTGGTTCATACTGACTTATGTGGACCTATGAGAACACAGAGTTACTATGGTGATAGATACTTTATTCTCTTTATTGATGATTACACTAGACTAATGACAGTTACATTTTTAAAAGAAAAGTCAGAAGCCTTCAAAATGTTTAAGTGGTATAAGGCTAAAGTAGAAACAAAACTGGAGAGGAAATCAAATGTCTTAGATCAGATAGAGGTGGTGAATTTATATCTGATGAATTTACTAATTTTTGTAATGAGCATGAAATTCAAAGACAAGTTTCAGCACCAAGAACACCACAGCAAAATGGCATTGCTGAGAGAAGAAATAGATCAATAATTGATCGTGCTAGAACACTAATGATTCAAAAGAATGTCGTTTAGAAATTCTGGAGAGAAGCTGTAAGAACAACAGTCTATGTGCTTAACCGAGTACAATTGAAGAAAGACTCCAACCGAACACCCTATGAACTTTGGTTTGGACACAAGCCCAATGTAAGTTACTTTAGAATCTTTGGTAGTAAATGTTTTATCTTTAAAGATGATAGGAATGGTAAGTTTGATTCCAAAGGAGATGAAGGAATATTTTTAGGATATTCTACCCAAAGAAAAGCTTACAAATGTCTGAACAAAGTTACTAACAAGATTGTTGAAAGTGTGAATATTCGTGTTGATGAATATGATGATAAGATCACAGATGAGCATATGAAGGAACCAAAAGATTACAGACAATTCACTTACTATGAGTTTCCTGAGTTTCAACTGAAGACACCACAGACTGTGTCAACCGGTCAATAGATAAACAATGTACCACAACCGACAGAACCTATAGAACATACCGATAATCAAGGAGGAGCTCCCGAGCAAGAAAATGAGCCTGAATAGGATGTACAATAGGATGAATAAGAAAGGAGAGCTAGGATACTGGCAATATTTTTCAGAAGACATCATCCTCAAGATCATATTATTGGAAACAAAGATACTGGAATGCAAACAAGAAGCAAAACAAGACAAGGTACATGCTTAGTTTGTGAATATGAGCCTAAGAATGTGAAAGTTGCTTTAGATAATGATGAATGCGTTAAAGCAATGACTGAAGAGATTGAGAAAATAGAAAAGAATAAGTCTTGGACCTTAGTACCCTGACCTAAAGATAAAAATGTTATTGGTACTAAATGGATTTTCAGAAACAAGTTGAATGAGAATGGAGAAGTAACCAGAAATAAAGCAAGACTTGTATGCAAAGGTTATGTGCAGGAAGAAGGGATAGATTATGGTGATACATTTGCACCTGTTGCAAGACTTGAAGGTGTCAGAATGTTACTGGCATATGCTGCACATAAGAAATTTAAGGTATACCAAATGGATGTCATGTCAGCTTTTCTGAATGGAATACTAGAAGAGGAAGTCTACATTGAACAACTAGAAGGATTTAAAGATCCAGACAATAGAGATATGGTTTGTAGGCTACACAAAGCATTGTATGGATTGAAACAAGCACCTAGAGCTTGGTATGAGAGATTACATACTTACTTATTAAGTATTGGCTTTATCAAAACTAGTGATAATAGTAACTTGTATATGAAAGGTAACACTGATGATACTATTATCATAGCTGAAATATTTGTTGATGATATAATTTTTAAAGGTAGAGATATTTTATGTAAAGAATTTTCTGATGAGATGCAAAAGGAATTTGAAATGTCAATGTTCAGAAAGATTAAGTTCTTTCTAGGACTACAGGTGATTTAGCACAGTGATGGAATCTCCATCACTCAATCAAAATACATAAAGGAGGTATTGAAGACATTCAGCATGGAAGATGCAAAACCAATGGGAACATTGATGGCTACTAGATGTAAGTTGACAAAGGAAGATGAGACTACCAAGGTAAATCAGACACTTTACCGATCCATGATTGGTAAGCTGATGTATGTAGTTCACAGTAAACCAGATATAGCTGATGTTGTTGGTATAGTTGCAAGATTTTCTACAAATCCAAAAGAATCACACATGATAGCTACAAAAAGGATATTGAGATATCTTAAGAAGACAGAAGATTATGGTTTATGGTATTCAAGAGATGAAAAGTTTGAACTTAAAGTCTACACCAATGTTGACTAGGCTAGGAATGTAGATGATAGGAAAAGTACAAGTAGAGGAGCATTTTTCTTTGGAGACAGACTTGTAACCTAGACAAGCAAAAAGTAGAGTTGTATTTCTCAGTCAACAACTAAAGCTGAATATGTTGTTGCTGCAACAAATTGTTCAAACATAGCCTATACCAAGCAAGTGTTAGAAGGAATGAATGAGGTAATCACTAATCCAGTGACTATATACTGTGACAACACAAGTGCTATAAACATATCAAAGAATCTGGTAATGCACTAAAAAACAAAGCATATATCAATTAAGTATCATTACTTAAGGGAAAAAGTGCAAGAAAAGGAAGTTAAACTGGAGTTTGTTACATCAAAAGAACAACTTGCATACATTTTTACAAAGCCTCTGCCGAAAGATACTTTTGAATATTTGAGGAATAGACTCGGGGTCCGTCCCCTATCTATTGGCCACTAAGGTGATCTGGAATGCTGCATCAGCCCATTATATTAGAAGATCATTCAAGTTGATGCTAGCATAGATCGCACTTTGATTAAGTTCAAGGTTGTGATTAAGTTTGAAGAACAGATGGAGATATCAGTATACTGAGATACATTGAAGTAGACTAGACAACAAGGATGTTTGTTTATTTTGTCCATTTGGCATTGTTGTCAAAGGGAGAGAATAAGCAATATGAATGAATTCAAAGGAGAATAAGCAAGATATGAACAGAGAATGAACATACAGAAAAGGACAAACAAGAGATATCTATCTAAGGGAGAGTTAAGCTAAGGGAGAGCTTATGAAAAATAGAGTTGTAGAGTATATGTTTGATATGTGTTTGGTACATTCATATTATTTGAGTTGCCATCAATGCCAAAGGGAGAGATTGTTGAACCTACAACTAATTTACAACTGATTGGAGAGATTGTTGAAACAGTGATTGAAGATCACATGAAAAAAGGTTGTATAGATATACAATATGTTAAATCAGTATTATGTTGTCATTGATGTCAACTAGGTTCATATTAGTTTGACAAGTACTTATCTTGTAAGTTATCATACTGAGACATCTGAAGAATGGTGGAAGATGGTCACAGTAGATGAGGATAAGGAATGCATTGGATAACTTATTGATGAGTTTTTGATCTCATTATATTGACTTTAGTATGTTGCATTCATCTATTATGGAGAACGGAACTAAAAGACACAAAGCAGTGTTTGTTAGTAAAATAGAATAGCTTAATGTTTACCGAGAATCTCAGTGTAAACACCAACAATAGTATACACCGACGCATTTCTTTGTTAACCAGGTAAAATAGAATTGAACTAAATGATTAGTTTAGCTGACAAAATTGATGAGCTGGATTCACATGATTTCAAGGTGAAAAGTCAAAGTTTGTTACAAGGATCTATGGCTAAAAAAATTCAAGGAAGATCTCACAAAGGTAATTTAAAACATGTTATTTACACATCATCCAAGGAAGTTTAAAGCAGAAAAATCAGTGGATATGATTAAGCGAAAAAATTTGATGGATGAAAATAAAATGGCTTACATGTTTATTTAAGGGAATGAAAATTACATTGTAAAAAAAAGGAGGCAGATAAGGAGAGACTACAGGAGTGGAGCATGAACTAGTATTCATGCAATTTTGATCATACAAGTTACTGAACCAAGCTACAGAATAAGAGCCGAGCTACATAGAGGAATAACTGAGCTACACAAAGCATATTACCGAGTGATTGTAAGTGAAATTGATGTTAAGATCTGAAGTGATATATTGGTCAGAAATATTTGTAAGAGAAAAACATTGATCTGTAATCTGTAATTTTTTGTATTAAGGTAGATCAACCTACTGTTACTTTCTAATAATTGTAAACAATGTAAATCTCTTAACCGAGTGGACTTTTAAGTCTTATTTATGTTTCATTCTAACAAGTGAAACATTTTTATCCTGTTAACCCGCACAATGAGTGATATGGTGGTTGAAAGATGACTTCTAGTGTAAAATCCTCTAACAAGGTCACACCTGACAGTGTGTATTGTAACCTTTAACAAGGTTGGGTCTTCATCAACCTCACTTCAGAAGAGTGAAAATTTTGGGTTGCCGGTTCCCAAGTGGTTTTTCCCTTAACAAGGTTTCCACGTTAAATCATTGTGTTATATGTTGATTGTGATATTTGTTTGCTATCATAGTTTACATTTTAGCTATTTGGTTTAATCGGTAATTACTAAGAGTCTTAACTGAAGATCGGTAAGAACACTGATAGTGAATCATATATTTGTTTACCGACTGACAAAAATTTGAGAAACAATATTTTGGATTATTCATTTTGTTTTGGGACTTAGATAATTGATTCACCCCCCTCTCAATTATTCTAACAGTTAGCTGAATATTGTCTGCATTGTAGAGAAAGGAAAAGGAACTGCAAATGCAAGACTATTGCAAGTTTGGAGTTGCAACCATTTCCTACCAAATTCAAATCTATTGATGAAAATGGTGAGGTGCTCTATGTTTCTCAATGTAGGCCATGGGCCCAAAGACTAGGTATTCCACAAGACCATATGCAAAATTATAGTAACAATAGTCAATGGAAAAATTACCATAATATGGGTCCCATGGATTTAGTGGGCATATAAATTGGTCCAATCAACCCTAGTAGGGTTGAAAATAACCCTAGCAAGGTTGGCAGTAACCTCAGTAAGGTTGATAGCAACCTCAGCAGGGTTGGCAACAACCTCAGAAAGGATGGAAGCAGCCTAATAGTGGTCTAACCAATCCAATCAACAAGCATTAATGCCACCATGTCAAAAATATGCTATAATGCCTCCTCCTACAACCAATAGCAATCCACTTAAGAAAACCCAGCTGCTAGCTCAACCTAATCCTAATCCTAACAATAGCAAGCCTCTAGCTTAGCAACAAAGTTATCCTATCTCCTTGAATGATATTCGTCTAAAGTTAGGAGCCACTCTTGCATCACCTCAAAAGCCTATAATAACGAAAGTTGAAAATCCTTCTACTAACAAAAAGGATGTGTTCACTCCATAGCCTTCTCCTGCAGAAAAAGATCCCCCATTTCCTCAAAGGCTAGTAGACCAAGTTGTGCCTATAGAAAAATAGGCTGTAATAGATCTATTCAATGAGTTCAAGCATATGACAATAAAAATACCATTACTAGATGCTATCAAAGAAGTTCCTATTTACACAGGCTATTAAGGAAGCTTGCATAAAACAACCAAGGAGGAAGAATAAAGATCCTAAAACTATCCATGTCTTAGGATAATTGTCTGACCTTATGTTAGAGAAGCTGACAGTACCCAAATATTCTGACCCAGGGAGTCCTGTAGTTACTGTCACCATTCATGGAATGCAAGTAAAAAATTCCTTCGGTGATTTGGGAGAATCTATAAATGTAATGACAAAAGAGGTACTATCTCAATTGCATATCATTGGCCTTAGAGAAATGCCAACCATTCTTCAACTTGCTAATAGTTCTACTATCAAACCAGATGGGATGGTAGAGGATGTCATAGTTACATTAAACTCTTGGGAATACCCAATAGATTTTGTTGTCCTTTCCCCAAAAGCTAATATGGGTGGGTACCCTCTCATCTTAGGGTGACCATGGTTAGCTACTATAGATTCTTACATAGCTTGTGGTTTAGGGAAGATGACAATATCTAATAGTATCCATACTAAGAACTTGACTCTATACTCCCCTACTCAACCTCTATTGCAAGATGATCAAGTAGTTTGGCTTGATTTAGGAGATGTTGAAGTAGAAGTCAACTCAATCCATTAGCTTATGATGATAGGTAGAGATCTATTTTTAGCCTCTCAGAAAGAATATGAGGTAATCTCATCCATTGTCATGAATGAATATGGAGTAGACTCTCAGTTGTGTTCACAACAAGACTGTATCCTAGAATCTATTATGTCACCTCCAAATGCACCTCAATACTCATCATCCTCCCAATTCCTTCTTTCATTATTACCCCATGAGATGGATTCTTTTCCAATTTCTCAGATATCCATGTTGGATAAGGTAATTAAGATCGAAGTTAGTCCAGAGAAAGAATTGAATGTCAGCAGTGCTTTGTCCCCACCACATCAGAAAATTATATTGAAGTTGCTATAGGAAAATCAGCAAGCATTTTCTTAGGATTATACAGACATGAAAGGATTGGATCCTAAACTTTGTACTCATAGGATTTACATCAGCCCATAATATAAGCCTATAAGGTAGCCTTAGAGGAGAGTTAACCCTATCTTAAGAGACATAGTTAAAACCGAATTGCAAAAATTGTTAAACACTAGTTTTATCTACCCTATCTCTAATAGCCAATGGGTTTCCCCATTATTCATAGTGCTAAATAAAGGAGGGAAATGGAGACTTTGTTTAGATTATAGGGAACTAAATTTAGCCACTAAGAAAGACCATTTTCCATTTCCATTTATAGATCAAGTTCTTGATAATTTAGCTGGCAAGAAGTATTTTTCTTTCTTAGATAGTTTTAGTGGCTATAATCAGATCCAAATAGCTCTAGAAGACTAGGATAAAACCACCTTTACATGCCCATGGGGAACCTTTTCATACTCAACCTTATCCTTTGGCTTGTGCAATGCACCAACTTCTTTCCAAAGAGTTGTTATAAGTATTTTTTCTAATATATTTGCTGATTGTATGGAGATTTTTATGGATGATTTTATTGCCTATAGGAACACTTTCAAAGAAGCTAAAGATAATTTAGAAAAGGTTCTCAAAAGATGCCAAGACAATAATATTTCTCTAAACAGTGAGAAATGTTTCATGATGATGGAGGAAGGTTTTGAGTTAGGTCATTTCATTTCATCACAAGGCATTTAGGTAGATCCAGCAAAAATTGAAGTAATCAGAACGTTGCCAAAACCAGAAAAGAAAAAGGATGTAAGAAGTTTTCTTGGACATGCTGGGTATTAGAGAAGATTTATCAATTATTTCAGTCAAATTGCAACATCTCTTTACAACTTTTTGAAGAAGGATTTTGAATTCTCCTAGGATTTCAAGTGTGACAAGTCTTTCTTGTAGCTTAAGGAGGTTCTAACCAAAGCACCAATATTAAGAGGTCCAAATTGGGGATTGCCTTTCCACATCCATATAAACACCTTATACTATGTCATAGGCATAGTGCTCAAACATAAATTAGAAGTAGTAGAGCATGCCATTTATTTCACAAGTAAAAATTTGGAGGGAGCATAATTCAACTATACTATAATAGAAAAGGAATTACTTGTAGTTATTTATGCACTAAACAAGTTTAGGCATTATATTACTAGTTATGAGATATTTGTCCACACTGATCATTCAACCATTAAGTACTTGATGAATAAACCTTCCATATCTAGAAGGTTGGCCAGATGGTTACTGTTCATGCAGGAATTTGACATTACTATTGTGGACAAGCCAGGCAAGGCAAATGTAGTAGTTGACTTTCTCTCCCGCTTGCATGTACTTGATGACCCTGCAGCCATTGATAACAATTTTCCAAATGAGCATCTATTTTTTTTGGCAGCACAAAATCCATGGTATGCTGACATTGAAAATTACCTTACCACAAGTAGGACACCAACTCATTTCTCTTCCAAAGAGAGAAAATTTTTAAATTTTCTTGGATTGCTAGATTTATGTTTTACACTGGTCCTGATCAAGTGATGTGTAGATACATGCAAGAAGATGAAACATATGATATCCTTCAGGCATGTCATGATAAGCCATGTGGAGGTCATTTTTCTACAAAAAGAACAACATTTAAAATCTTGACCACTGGATTCTATTGGCTAACCCTACACAAGGATGTAGCTCGGTACACTAAGAAATGTGATAGGTGTCAATGAATGGGAAGACCTACTAAATTAGATGAGATGCCCCTACATCCTCAAGTAGTTGTAGCACCTTTTGATAAATGGGGGATTGACATTGTAGGACCTATTGAACCTTCTTCACAAGGTAAATCTTATATTCTGGTTTGTACTGATTATGTGACTAAGTGGGTAGAGGTCAAGCCTATATTGAAACATCCTAGGGATAATAATGTTGCCAAATTTCTATATGAATCTATTTTCACATGATTTAGTTTCCCTAGGGAGTTAGTATATGACCAAGGAGCTCAATTTACTTCAAATCTCATAGCTTCTTTGATGGAGGAATACAAGATTAGGCATGGTAAATCTTCTCCTTGCCATCCACAAGCCAACAACTAGGTAGAGGTAACCAACAAAGAGGTGGAAGCAATGCTTACCAAGACAGTGTCATTCCATAAGAAAGATTGGGCAACCCAACTTCCTGAAGCACTATGGGCTTATAGGACCACCTAGAAAACTACCATGGGATTCACCCCCTTTGAACTTGTCTATGGTAAGTCAGTTATGATACCTATGGATTTTGAACACAAAACCTTAAGAATAGCATTGGAGCTTGATCTGGATCTAACTATTGCTAGAAGGAGTGGATAATGACTCTAGATGGACTTGATGAATCGAGAAAATCTACCTTGCATAACACAGAACTAGTGCAACAACAAAGGAAACAATGGCATGATAAATTTCTCAAGGATAAACAATTTGTTATTAAGACTGGGCCATTCTTTATGATTCCATGCATCAGCATACTCCTAGGAAGTTTCAAACCCACTAGTTTGGGCTGTATGAGATTTTTGTTATTTTCCCAAATGGTGTTGTTCATTAATTATCAACTATTGATCCTGTATGCTTCAAATTACTGGTGAACAGATAAAGGCTTAAGTTGTATCATAAGCCTCAGAGGAAAGAAGTGTTACCGCAGTAGTTTCAATCTGACACTGACAATGGTTCTCCTGCAACATCTAGAAATGAGCCTCCCGCTTATTTTGGTTCTTTTCTTTAAATGTTCCAAACCCCTCATAATAAATACCCTCTTCGTAATAAATTCCACCCATCCACCTCACCATTTCTAGTCTCTCACCATTCCACCTCATCATTCTCCACCAATGGATGATGCTTTCACCCTATTGTCAGCACCTTTTCAAGCTCGTATACAATATCCAAGGTATTAATTTTCTAAATTTGTTTTTTTTAAATCGGTTGCTCTCTTATCACATGTACAATTGTGGGACCAATTGCTCAATTAAGTTGGTGGGGGGGGGAGATATCATTTTTTTTTATGTGTCTATGTAATTATTATATGTTATTCTTTTAAACCATACTTCCATACTTGCACTTTCGTATGCTCTTGCCAAATTTGGCTTTGCATGATGTGACAACTTTGAAAGAACTATTGATTTTGCACATAGTTCACAAAGGTGGTTGGTACAAGATGTCTGAAGAAGTAATTATGAATAGTTAATTTGTGATATGTTTTAGATTCACGGTCATGTTTCCTTAATAGCCAAAACCTTAGAAACTCCAGAACTTTATGCATTTGAAATTGTCTGTAACCACTACCTTTGTTGCCTCCACATTTCAAGCATTCTCTCAATATCCTTATTGAAGATTGTCTTGAATTGCTGCAAATTGTTTTGTGTGATTTAGTACTCTAAAAGATGGGAGGATATTTGATTCGGTGATCCCATAATCCATGATCTCTTGTTAAATGACCAAGCATGCATGCCCTATTTTCAAGCTAGGGGTTGGATATATTACATTCGGAAGCTCACCAGTTGGGATGGTGAGGTAGCTTCATAGTTTCTAAGCACATTGAATGGTGGAGTAGCCATGGTTAAAGGATTAAGGGTGTTCTTTACTCAGGAAATTGTCACTGAGGTCATGGGGTTGCATAAGAAGGTAAGGAATTCTCTAAAAGTTTTGATCCAACAACTACTAGAGCATAGTCTACCCTGCATATAGACCCTCTACTGGATATTGATAAAAAGAAATGTATGAGCATATTATCTTTATAAGAAATGTGTATTCTATATCATAAAGTATTTTACTATGAGGGATGGAAAACTTTCCTACATTCTATCCATTTCAAGTTCTTGAGTTGCTTACGACATGACAACATGCTAGTGAATGTACCCAATTTCTTGTTCCATATCTTAAAGAAAAGAACTCTGCTTGTGCAGGAAGGTAATCCAAACATTGTCTCTCACCATTGTTTAATTAAGTTAATTGTGGAAAAAGCATCAAGAGAGCAGTCAAATATGTCATGGGAGGATTTTCTTTTGGGAGAATTTGAGAAATAAACCCTAAGTTGTATAGGGAGAAGAGTAGGGAAGAGGGTTCAAACTGAGCATTGGGGTTAGTAAAATTATTGAATAACTAGAACCAATGTCTACTTCAAGAAGGTCTAGGTGTAGGAACCCTGAAAGTTCTTCTAAAGTCTCTACCTATGGATCAGTCTAGAATAAGGACAAGAAGAAAATCTCTGCAGAAAAGACTGACTCCCCCGTCTATGAAAACTATGGCTCCTATGAGGAAAGAGCAAGAAAGGAGAAAAGAAACCTCTGGTTCTTCTCAAAAGACAAAAGAAAAAGTTCCTGTAGCTTCAATTTCCCCAAGGAAGCAGAATGTCAAAGAAAAAGAGACCCCAACTAGGATAAGTTCTAGAAGAAAAAAAATTTATCTGAAAATATACCAGAAACTAAGTCAGTTGTTGACTCAGAAACTTCTGAGCCATGTGAGCCAAGAATAGATGAACCTAGAGATATTCAACAAGAATTTCCTATTTCATTTCCTGAAACTAAAAAAGAGCAATCCCCTATGGGAATAATGGGTGAAGAATGCATAGTGATTGGAGATGATTCCAGTTCTGATGAGAAAGCCTATAGGTTTCAGGGGAGGGGTTCATCTTCCAAAGGACTTCAAATAGTTGATGATCTCATTGACTCAGAAAATGATGTTATGTCAGAAGAATGTTTTGTGGTAGAAGAAGACATACCAGAATCACCTCTTGTAGCAACAGGAAGGAATTTGTTTGAAGAATATTCTAAGGTTAATATGATTTTTTTGAATGAAGTGGTTGAACAGATATTAAATCAAGGTTTAGATGCACTAGCTGCAGCTTCTCAGCAGTGTGGTAATTTAGAGAGGTCTATGGTAGTGTGGATAGATCCTAAAAAGGAAAATAATCCAAGTAATAATAATATTGTTCTTCCACATTCAATAGGGTAAAATCCTAGTGCAAATACCATGTCAGATGCTTCTTGTCCTATATCATTATTTTCCATTATTTTTCAACTATCTAACCAGTTAATCATGGAAAGAGAATAATGGAGACAATAGAAGAAATATTTGAATCAAGTCATTGATAGGCATTATCGAGAACTTTTGGAGAAGGGAGAGGAAGTGGAGAAACTTCATGTGAAGCTTACTAAGGTAACATCAATTATACCTGAACTGATGAGTTTCTAATCTTTGTCTCCTATTTATGCAGTATTCCTTAAGAAATAGTTTTTAAATTATCAAATGACTTGTATAATGAGAGATAAGTCTCCATTTTTAAATGAACCCCTTGAGTTTTCTCAAGCTTTCCATAGCTCTCCTATAGTAATACAAATTTTTTTATGTGAAATTTTCCTCCATAATCTTGCAATACCCAGTGATAGGGACTAGAATCCCTCGTTGTATGTTGGGGATATCCAATTAAGAGCCCTTATGTCATGGATCCAAAATGAGATAAGTAGGGAATCCCCAAGATAAATTTTATAGGGAGTTAGAGGATGAAATTCCTCTCTACCTAAGACTAGAAGCCAAAGATCCTAAAAATTATTACTATGACTAGCTAAAAATCGCTCCTTCAAATTCAGGAAGTTAAGCCATTTACCCCCTCATAAATGCAGCTTTTGATGAATATATTAGAATAGATGAAGTTGAGTTGTATGAGGTTGTAAACTCAATACAATTGTGTTGGATCAGTATGACTGAAGAAATAAGGAACAAGGAGCCACATTCACCCCTCAATTTCAGTATGGAAAACAAAAGAACTCCATGATATATCACATTGCGAAGAGTGAGACAAAGTTTTTGGATTCCTCTCACTTTTCAACTATCCTTGCTCATTTCTCCTTTATTGGAAAATTTAGAGAATTTAGATGAATATGATATGGCAAGGGAAGTAAGGAGGTGGGAGAAACATAGGAAAACAACAAGATTCTATTAGATCTTTGTAGAGGGAGGTACAGGGAAGAAAATAGATGAAGAGTACAGGATGATAGAGAGGATAAAGAACTTCATGTTTGCTAGAGGACCAGAAAAAGGCAAAGCTAGGGGGGAAATGATGAGGCCAATTTAAGGCCTATTTGGTTTATGATTTCATATGTTTTATGGTTAAGACTTGGGAACTTTATGATTTTTTCATAGACTTATTCAGACTGCTTATGTTTAAAAAATTTGTGTGTGTGTGTGTGCACTTGGATGTTTTTAAGTTTAAATGAATATGCTAAATATATATGTTATATGGTTACATGGAATGAACTCTTGTATCTTTCCATCTTGAATTGATTAGGTAGTGTTTCCTGTATCCATGTCATGAGAGAAAATCTAATGTAGAAAAACTTATTATGAATTCTAGCTTGGATATGTATTGTGATTTTTGCATGTGCATGCTAATCTCTTGCAAGAAATGGTGAGTCAACAGGTGAAGAAGAAGTTATCATCAGAAGACAAAGTGGTGACATAAAGTTGAATAACTATTTCAGGACTCATAATGGTTCCATCACTTTCAGTTGGTAGTGGTTGTCATTACAGACTGGGTCAATACAGTTAGCAACTATTGTGGAGTAAATCTAGAGGTCATGAATTCCTAAATTCATGAAGAACTGAATGAAACTTACTCCTATATTAAATGATGTTATTCTTGTATCTTCAAAGTCATCATATCCCTAATGTTGGATAATCCTAGTTTTAGGTAGTTTTGTTTAGAGTTGTTAAATAAGCTGAAATTTTAGATTCCTGAGCTAGCTAGTTTTTGTGGGAAATCCTTTTGTAATCCAGCAGTAGTGAAATACAATTATGTTGCTACACTTTGTACTTATGCTTTATGAATCAATGAAATGATATCTTCAATTCTTAATCTCTAAGTTTTTATTCATTCACTCTTCTATGGGGGCCCACATTGGAGGTGAACTCAATTCATAGTTAGGTAGGAGTTAGTTTTAAGTTTCATTAAAGTATTTAGAGCTGTGTTGCTCCTACAACCATTTAGTAACAAAAATATTGGTTGTTTCTTTCTATATGTGGTGGAATGTGGACCTCAAATCCAACTACACATGCAACATGGTCATTACTCACATGATCGAATTACAAGAGAGAGTATGAATTACTCAATCTAAAATCCATCGTGAAGTGACCTGTTGCCTTCTATGTAAACAGGGTGTTTAATTTCTCTCAGATTGGAGAGCCAACAACCTTAAGACCGATTCTACAATGGAGAATTTTCAAAAGCTATGATGATAAGCAAAAAATTGAATTAAACTAGAATGAATGTAATTTAATCTAAGAGCTTTAAAAGGAATATGATATTAATCTAAATAGCTTGAAAGTAAATATGAAGTGCAAATTATTCTAAAGTACTTGAAAGAAATTGAGACACAAAAATACTATAGTTCAATACTCTCAAAAATTGCCCTCCTTGAATGAAGAAATGAGACTCATTAAATAGAAAAGCCCGGGGAGAGAATGAAGAGGTTCTTGATTTGAAACTCCTGACTCTTCATTCCCATTTGAGACAAAAAAGCATTGAATTACTTAATTAAAAGATTGCAATTTGCCACATAGGGGACTTTTCAAATATTTTGAATTATTAATTCAAAAAAAGAGTGTCCATTCAAATAATAAGTAATTATTAATTTCTTTTTATGGGTAATTAGCTAAAGGGGGTAGATTTTAATTTAATTCCAAGTACTTAGGGCATTAGGACTAAATTAATTTATCATAAGGGTAACTTAGCTAATAAAAGTTGCAGACTTTAGGAGTTAATTTTAATATTTGATTAATGTAATTAGGGTTTTTGTAATTGACATCAAGTTGAATTAAGTCAAGTAGGAGAGAGAAAATTGCCTAGGAAACTAGGACTTTGGAGATGTAAGGGTGAACCCAAAATAGTGCGTTACACTTTTTAGCCTGAATGAACACTGAACTCTACATTTTGAGAAAAACTTTCAGATTTGGATGCATATTGCTGTTGAACCGCTCAAAATCGGAGGATGAAGTAAATTAGAGTCTCTTAGGATTTTCTATCTATCTATATATATATATATATATATATATATATAATTTATTTGAATACTTTTTTCTTTCTCCCACGAAAACTTGTATGGTCCTGAAAATGTCATTTTCAAATAGTAACATGGTTTTCATAGAGCATGACTTTTTTTGTGAAATAGATATGAATGTGATTCTTTCAAATTTAGTTTTGTAACATCCATACAGAGGGCATGCAATTGGTTTGACGACATTATCACTATTATTGCATATTTTATTAATGTTTGAAGTTGACTAAACCAAAATTTTGACCTACCTTGACTACATAGCTTATAACTTATTGTGTATTTATCGAATTTCAATTATTATTTTTTTAATAGAAAGTAGACTCGAATGTAGAGGGCACTATTATTTTTCCAAAAAAAATTTCTGTGTTTTACTATTTTTCATTGAACGTCAAACTCAGAAGTTTATATTTGATAAAAAACCTACATTCATTTAACATCAAAAACCATACACATAATAAATTTAAAAATAGTCAAATATATAACTATTTGAAAGCTAGTTCCAAGTACTTGTTGAATACAAAAGGATGTCTTCTTATTCATCCATTTGATCAGCACGCTTGAGGCCCGAAGCCATGAAATTCTTAGAATTTCTTGAAAAATTGAAACCATGGCTCAAACCAGAGACTTTCGATTGAAAGTATTGACTTTCGATCGAAAGTACTTTGCCCAAAAATGGAATTTTTAGTCAATACTAACTAGGTTTCGATCGAAAGTCATTTACTTTCGATAGAAAGTCAAGTTTGACTTTTGATCGAAATTAATGTCAAACTTTTTGGTGGCATTTCTAGTTGATAAGAATTAGGTATAAATAAATGTATATTTTTTTCATATCTTAAATCTGAAAGCTGTAAATTAATTCACAATTAGGAGAAGAAAGACATTTTGGCATGGAATAATTTTCTAATTTGTGATGGGAAATAAAAAGAGAAGGCTAAACAAAAGTACACGACATTATTCAGAAGAGACTGAACAAAGACTATGTGAAGAATCACGAGAAAGATATCATCATCAAAAATAAGGTATGTCTAAGATGTCTAAATAGATGGATATTTTAAGTTGATGGTCAAGACTTATCTTAATGTTCATGTAAATGTGATATTGTAGGTCTATTAGACTTAACTAGACCTAACTGTAGACCTATTTGAACTAATAGGACTTATTAGGACTAATTAGGACCTATTCTAGGACTAATAGGACCTATTAGGACCCAATTAGGACCAATTATACCCAATTAGGACCAATTAGAACTAATTAGAACCAACTATTACCTAATAGGACCTATTTGGACTAATTAGGACCTAATAGGACCTATTAAGACTAATTAGGACTAATTAGGACCTATTAAGACCAATTAGGACTAATTAGGACCTATTAGGACTTATTGGGACTAATTAGGACCTAATAGGTCTTATTAGGACTAATTAGGACCTATTAGGACTTATTAGGACTAATTAGGACCTAATAGGTCTTATTAGGACTAATTAGGACCTATTAGGACTTATTAGGACTAATTAGGACCTAATAGGTCTTATTAGGACTAATTAGGACCTATTAGGACCTATTAGAACCTAATTAGGACTAATTAGGACCATTTAGACTCAATTAAGACCTTGAGTAGACTCAATTAGGACCAATTAAGACCTAATTAGGACCTATTAGATTCAATTATGACCTATTAGATCTAATTAGGACCAACTAGACTCAATTAGGACCTAATATGGACCTATTAGACACAATTAGGGTCTATTAGATTCAATTAGGACCAACTAGACTCAATTAGGACCTATTAGATTCAATTAAGACCAACTAGACTCAATTAAGACCAATTAGGACCTAATATGGACTAACTAGACTTAATTAGGACCAACTAGACTCAATTAGGACCAATTAGGACCTAATATGGACTAACTAGACTCAATTAGGACCAACTAGACTCAATTAGGATCAATTAGGACCTAATATAGACCAATTAGGACCTAATATGACCTATTAGACTCAATTAGGGCCACTTAGATTCAATTATGACCTATTAGATCTAATTAGACTCAATTAGAACCAATTAGGACCAATTAGATTCAATTAGGACCAATTAGGACCTATTAGACTCAATTAGGACCAATTAGATTCAATTATGACCTATTAGATCTAATTAGACTCAATTAGGACCAATTAGGACCTAATATGACCTATTAGACTCAATTAGGGACACTTAGATTCAATTATGACCTATTAGATCTAATTAGACTCAATTCTAGGACCAATTAGGACCTAATTATGACCAATTAGGTTCAATTATGACCTATTAGATCTAATTAGACTCAATTAGGACCAATTAGAACCTAATATGGACTAACTAGACTCAATTAGGACCAGCTAGACTCAATTAGGACCAATTAGGACCAAACATGACCTATTAGACTCAATTAGGGATTCAATTAGACTCAATTAGGACCAATTAGGACCTAACATGACCTATTAGACTCAATTAGGGATTCAATTAGACTCAATTAGGACCAACTAGACTCAATTAGGACCAATTAGAAACTAATATGACCTATTAGACTCAATTAGGGCCACTTAGATGAATAATTATGACCTATTAGATCTAATTAGACTCAATTAGGACCAATTAGGACCAATTAGATTCAATTATGACCTATTAGATCTAATTAGACTCAATTAGGACCAATTAGGACCTAATATGACCTATTAGACTCAATTAGGGCCACTTAGATTCAATTATGACCTATTAGATCTAATTAGACTCAATTAGGACCAATTAGATTCAATTAGATTCAATTAGGACCAATTAGGACCTAATATGACCTATTAGACTCAATTAGGGACACTTAGATTCAATTATGACCTATTAGATCTAATTAGACTCAATTAGAACCAATTAGGACCAATTAGATTCAATTACGACCAATTAGGACCAATTAGATTCAATTAGGACCAATTAGGACCAATTAGGACCTAATACATGACCTATTAGACTCAATTAGGGCCACTTAGAATTAATTATGACCTGTTAGATCTAATTAGACTCAATTAGAACCAATTAGGACCAATTAGATTCAATTAGGACCAATTAGGACCTATTAGATTCAATTAGGACCAATTAGATTCAATTATGACCTATTAGATCTAATTAGACTCAATTAGGACCAATTAGGACCTAATATGACCTATTAGACTCAATTAGGGACACTTAGATTCAATTATGACCTATTAGATCTAATTAGACACAATTAGGACCAATTAGGACCTAATTATGACCAAATAGATTCAATTATGACCTATTAGATCTAATTAGACTCGATTAGGACCTAATATGACCTATTAGACTCAATTAGGGACACTTAGATTCAATTATGACCAATTAGATCTAATTAGACTCAATTAGGACCAATTAGGACCTAATTATGACCAATTAGATTCAATTATGACCTATTAGATCTAATTAGACTCAATTAGGACCAATTAGATTCAATTATGACCTATTAGATCTAATTAGACTCAATTAGGACCAATTAGAACCTAATATGGACTAACTAGACTCAATTAGGACCAACTAGACTCAATTAGGACCTATTAGATCTAATTAGACTCAATTAGAACCAATTAGGACCAATTAGGACCTATTAGACTCAATTAGGACCAATTGGGACTAATTAGATTCAATTATGACCTATTAGACTCAATTAGGACCAATAAGGACCTAATATGACCTATTAGACTCAATTAGGACCAATTAGGACCTAATATGGACCAATTAAGACCTAATATGACCTATTAGACTCAATTAGGGCCACTTAGATTTAATTATGACCTATTAGATCTAATTAGATGAGCAATTCTAGGACTAATTTATACTTCATACATGTGTAGGAAATGCTCAAGAATCACAAGCTCAACAAGCTACCCAACCTTCAAAATTTGGAGAAGGGTCATCACAAGCTCAACAAGCCCAACCTTTAAAAGTTGGAGAAGGTTCATCACAAGCTCAACAAGCCCAACCTTTAGAAGTTGGAGAAGGGTCATTACAAGCTCAACAAGCCCAACCTTTAGAAGTTGGAGAAGGGTCATCAGAAGTTCAACAAGCACAAGTCTCAAAATATCAAATAATTACACATCTCTCTCTTTCTCTCACAGACTCTCTTGATTTAGTCTCTTATTGGTGAATATATATTTTGGGTCTTTCCCCTAAGAAGAAGTTATTGTTTTTGTTGTGTACATGCAGCCTTTGATGATGAAAATGTTGGACAAGGGGTATCCCAAGTTGAATCAACCCAAGGTCAAACAAGTATGTGTTTCTCTTGAATTAATGTATAAATTATTATAGGTAGAACATGTTCAAGAGCTTGTAAATACTTATTTCATGAAGGTCCCCTTAAGATGAGATATTAAGATATTTTATTTTGTTTGCAATGGAAGTGCAAGAAACATATGTGAGTGATAATCTACTCCAACAGTTGAAGAGAAAAATTAATCGTAAAAGCATAGATCATTTAATTGAAATGGATGTGGAAAAATTGAGAGATTATGCTAAACAACCCATAAATATTACGAAGAGGGCATTGAATAAAAGGTCTAAGAAAATAATGAAACAATTTGAGAATCTTGGTACACTTGAAAAAACTCAACTATTATCAATTACACTTCTTAAAGATGAGTTAAAAGAGCCATTAAAATTATTGGGTGTAGATGCAAGTTTGAAAAAGTTAAAATCAAGTAACGTACAAAAAAATATTGCTGACAGTGTTAAGGAAGGTTTGCATTCCATTGGGAAAACAACTAGATGTATAGATAGGTCCATTTCAAGAAGAGTGAACTGACATCTATTTTAAATAAAAACATGTCCCAAAGAAGACAAATTTCTTCACTTTCATCTCAGATCGGGTACAGTAGGAAGACAATGACACACTATTTGAAAAGAAGAATCAATTTGGATGATACTACATTGGAAGGTAATTGGGCACTAATGTGTAGAGCTCCTCGGTCTGATAGAATTAATGAAATAGTTAAGAACTTAGTTACGTCATTTTGCACTAATCATACTCATCCTTCACCAAATACAAGAGACGTTATCAAGAAGAGGATTAGGCCTAAGGAATATTTCCAGCACACAAAACATTGGTTGGACACCACGCAGCATGAATTGTATCTCTCATTTTGTAACTCAAATCCTGACATTAAGATTGGACAAACAATGTTTGAAAGATTAAAGCCATTTTTTGTAAAGATAAATAAATCTTTTGAAACTTTTTGTTGCCGATATCACATTGAATTCAATCTCTACTACCAAGGGTCTAGAAAGATGATAGAAGAAAGTGGTGGTTCTCAAAATGATTTTCCTAAACGTCCAAGTCAATTCATAACATCAATCTTATGTAACAAATCAATTGATCATGAAATACCTGAAATAGATTGCATAAGAGGAACTTGTCAAAAATGTGGGGATTTGGCTAAATTTCCTTTAAGACTTGAAGATACTAACATGGTGAGGATGATAAAATGCAAGAGATACAAGTACATAAAGTCTGAAACAAAAGTTGAGAAAGAATCAACAAGGTTGGAATATGTAGAAGATGAGATACCTGTTGCAACATTTATGGAGAATTTTCATAAATTGATTCAACCATACATACGACATGTTTTTTTCACTAAATGGTAGGTAGAACAATTCCAAATACAAAAAGAATCTTTTCCAGTTGGAACGATTTTATCAATTGTTGATTTTGTAGAGAACTACTCATTTGTATCTCAAAAACAACTTCAAGCATAATACTACTATATAGAGCAAGTGACTATCATGGTACATGTGTCTTATTGACATGCACAATTAGATTTGGATGGTGTTGAAAGTACATATGAAGCATGAGTCATAAAGAAAGAATATCACTTTTACATTAGTGATGATAAAGAGCATGACATACATTTTGTCGAGCATTGCTTTAAGACATTTTTTGGATATTTGGAAAACAAAGGCATCAAAATTGAATAGAATTTTGTTTGGTCGGATGGATGTGCAGCACAATTTAAATCAGCAAGGCCATTTTACGCACTATGTAGATATCATCGATACCAAAAGATACCACATATTTGGAGTTTCTTTGAGAGTGGACATGGAAAGGGAGAGCATGATGGTGCAGGAGCTTGTATTAAACATGCTTTAAGAAAGTATCAACTCGACTATCAGGGATATCGTATAAATAATGCTCATGATGTAGTTGAGTGGTGCAAGGTGCATTTTATGGTGCCAAATTGTGATAACACATCATCACGATCAGATCGAGTCATACCCTTCCAAGTATTCTGGGAGATAACAAGTACTAATTTTAAATTTATTGATCATTGTTTGAGAACTAACTTATATATATATGTCTTTAATTTTTACATGTGACCTCTCTATTGTTGAGGTGTTGATAGAAGATCAATCCATGGATGCAAGAGAGTAGACAAAACAAGATCCCTACCTTCAGTTATGAGTATGAATAGTAATTTGTGGTCATTGTACACTAGAGATTATTCATGCTTTTTTTATGAATGCATTTTTGAAAACTATGACGAATGTATCAACCAAAAATTTGGATATGTTAGTGAATATAATTTGGTTCCACTAGATATTACAAACACAAATGACATTCAGGATGAAAGCTTTGATGACATTCCATTGATTTCTATAGATTATGACCATATTTTAGGTTTGATCAAAATTGGTACGTGTGTGTTTATGTACATATTTTTAAAAAGGACTCATAAGTTCTCAATTCATTTAAATAAATAAAAATTTAATTTACATTTACAAGTTCCTAAAATTAAAAGTTCACTTTAAATGCAGGACATATTTTTGCAGTAGTAGTAGAGCCTGGAAATGTGGAAGGTGTTAGTTACTATTTATTACATTTCTGTAAGGAGAGGATGAAGCTAAAACAGAGTGAAACGAGTGATGGAATTATGTTTCCCATAGGTTCTATTACTGTATTTAAGTTTGTTTATATGAATAGTATTTATCACATCTATATATTTAACATTGAGGAACACATTGTGCAGGTTCAGTTGTCGTGCAAGGAACATATTTGAAGGAAACCAAACTACTTAAACAAGGGATTCATTTTATTGATTATCAACCTAACAATAAGGTTTATCAGTATAGTCATTTGGTAATTGCCACCATCCTATCTCTTGTTCCTGTGACGGGACGTGGCATTCGTAAGTGGAGACTTGATATTGACGACCATGAGAGAATATTAAATGTTATTCGAGAGAGAGATGAACCACTTGATGTGGACTAAATCATGCATGAAATATGATTTGAACTAAATTTTTCACGGGCGAGACCAGAGGTTTTCTTAGCTCCATTCTTTCCTACTGGTGCCCATAGTGAATGGAGCTTGAATTAAATTAAAAATTAAGAATATATAGATCTCAAATTTATGTCTTACAAGTGGATATGATATATTAATTATCTACCTAGGAATATGAAGTACTCTAAAGTTTTGGAATATGAATGTGTGTATGTATTGAATTTGCATGTGTTAGATTAGGACGTGCATGTTTTAAATATAAAATCTACTTGAAGTATGTAACAACATTAAATTAAAAGTACGTGCACACAACTATTAATTGAATGTACATTTAAATCAAACATGTGTACAATCAAACATCATTCATGTATGTAATTTCTATTGAATTCAAACATGATTCATGTATGTTTAATCTATTGAAATCAAGCTCATCAAATTTAAATTAAAAACATGTACATGTGTATGTAATCTATTGAAAGTATTGAAAATTTACAAGTTCGTCACACACATGCACATGTATCTAGCTCATGAAAGTATATATATATAATGTATGAATGAAACATCAATCATGTGTGTATATCAAGTACTATAAATATGAAACATATGAATCAATCATGCACGTCAAACATTCTATCAAAATCCCATCTATAAATATAACATCAAACACATCAATCGGTCATGTATCTAGTCTAGAAATGAAATATAGTTCATCAAACACAAATATATATATATATATATATATATATATATATATATATATATATACATAATATGAAATATGTCTCTGATTAAATATGAAAGTGCCTAGGACTCATCATGTTGACTCCTCACTAAGCGGTCACACACAGAGTGACTATCATGCTCTGAAGGATGTGCAGATCCCTACAAATAAAGAGATATATAAATTAAAACATATAAACATTGTAAAAAGATCTCTTAAGTTTGATTTAAAATATTGTACAAGAAAACATGTTATAAAGTGTGTACACACAGATAATAAATTAAAAACTCACCTGTCCACTACTGATGTCATCATTGAGTGAGTCTCGATGACGTACACGATCAATACCCAAAGAAGGAGTAACAAGAGGCATATCCTGGTAGATAAAAAATAAATCAATTGATTGAAATTCTGAAAATAAATTTAAGCTTAAAATTGTAACATTAAATACATGTATATAATTTGATTTATACTTGTGTAGGTGGTGGAAACTAATAGTACTCGGATTCGCTGGCCTCAATCCTATCAACCAAGGTATCAAGATTTTGTTGTGCCTTGTCCAAGCTCAAATCTGCATCTACAACATGAGTAGACTACACACGCCTCTGTAATGATGAATGCAATGGACTAACCAGATGAGATGACATGGAAGTCGTATCATCACATGTCAACAAATCTAGATAACCTGTAGTGGTCATGCTGAACTCAACATCGTCAAGACCAACATCAAAGAACTGATGGCCTGCACTGACTGAAGGGTCTGTACGCTATGCCTCTCCCTGTGCAACAATAGAGTGGTCAGTAGGTGGATCCTCACGAGCACTGCCACTATGACCATGGTCTAGCTGAGAAGGATGTGACTAAGCATATCTGACAGTACCCACATGAGATCTAACCTATGCTATGGGGATATCATGCTCTGCTGCTATAAATGCATATGCATCCAATAAATCCTCAGCCAAGCTAGTCAGTGTCACCCATGTCATCTCCCCTGTAAGTCCCTCTAGGCTAGAAAGTGAAGGGATGCCTGATGTAGTTTACATGTCATCTACGTTCCTGCTAGCAGATGCTCCACCTGATGATCTAGAGTGTCGATGAGACATTAGGTACTGACCAACCTGATCACTAGATATGGATGTGGTAGCTACTACAATGTCCCCCACACTATCAATCGTAGCTCACAACTAGGTGCTATGAATAACATCATCTGCAATAAGGTCCAATGAAGGAGCTATAGCAGGTGCCCTCTGACCAAAAATAGACCTATGTACTGGTCTCTGTCGATTAGCTTGACGATAAGCATCTCTATCAGCAAGCCTACCACGCCCCTATCCTAGATGTGTTGGAAAATTAGTGTAATTAATAGCATGACCTAAATGAACCTTAGCAAAAATCTGCTATGCAAAGTATAGTGGAATTTGGTTGTTATTTGGATAACGACCATGGGCAGCTAGAAATCTAGGGTATATCAATGCTAATATAGTAGGATCAGCATACCTGGTAACCTAATATCCCTTCACATAATTTTTATCTGCATAAGATGGGAAAATTTCCTCTTTCAGGGTGGCTTTAGGCACTAAAGCCTGTACCTCCTTAAGAGAAAGACTAGAGCCAACCTCTTATCTTTTCCAAGCAAGTATGGACTCTATAATATCTAGGGCATATGGAGTGGTGCCATGAATGTCATCCCTAATGATAATAAAGCTATTAAGGATGGACTGACATGTGCTCTTATAGACAGTAGAGCTAGAAGGATTATTTATAGATTCTTACAGTCGTTGAATCTCTCTATTAGTGCATGAAAATAGTTCTGTAGGGGGAATCGGTGCATCTGCCATGTGTGATGTGTAATAATGTCTGATAAAGAGAGAATATGTATGTACCTGAAAGATTTTATTTATTTTCAAATAACTTGTCTACATATACATACATACATTTTCCTAATTTAAATAAAAATAAAATAAAATACTATGCATGCATTTCACTGTACATTATTTGAAAGTAAAATCAATTACATAAATTACATGTTTAAATGTAAATTACATTTTAATACCTATCTAATGGAGTTTTAAAGGGTCATATAACCTATTATAGGTCCTAATAGGTCCAATTACCTGTATATAATATGTTAAATTAGGTATAATTAGGTCTAATTGGGGTACATGATTAGGTCCCAATTGATCTAATTGGGTTTAATTAGGTGAAGCACTAATAAGTCTTAAGGGGGACATAACACTCATAGTGGGTCTAATTCGGTATTAAAGGGGTCATATAACAGGTATTATAGGTCCTAATAGGTCTAATTAGGTCATAACAACTAATTGGGTCTAATTAGGTACTAATAGGTCTAATTAGGTGCTTTAATATAGGTCTTAAGGGGTCATGTTACTCATAGTGGGTCTAATGGGGTCATATAACCTGTCATAGGTCCTAATAGATTTAATTAGGACATAATTGGTTTAATTAGACCTATTAAATTAGGTCCTAATAGGTCTAATTTGGTCGAATTAGTTCCTAATAGGTCTAATTGGGTCTATTTAGGTGCTAATTAGGTGTAATTCCTTTGTAATAGGTCTTATCTAGGTCTAATTAGGTCATAATACATCTAATTGGGTCTAATTAGGTGAACTAATAGGTCTACTTTGGTCTTAAGAGCTCATATTAAGCATGTATTAAGTCTAATTAAGTCTTAAAGGGTCATGTAGTACTCGAGTATATTAGGTGTTAATTAGTCTTTAAATTCGATCTAATTATGTTGAAAGGTTAGAAGGGGTGGACTATTACTCATATTGTATGTATAGATAATTAGGGCAAGCTATTATGACTTTAAATTTGGTCGAAGGGGTCCTATTAAGTTCATAAATATGTCCCTAAGTAGGCATTATTACTATTCAATATTAATTCCTATTACTTATATTAGGTATGTATTACTCACATGTATTTAAAGGTAAATTAAATAGTATAAAATTAGGTATAATTTAAAGGTCTTGTTATGGGTTAATTAGTCTAATTATGCCTAAGGGATCATATTGCTCATATTAGGTGTACTAGTAGATCCTATTACTCATGATATCAGGTGTTAATTAGTCTTAATTAAAGGTCTAATTAGGTCTAATTAAAGGTCTAATTAGGTCTTAAGGGGTCCTCAAACTCATATTAAAGGTATACTTGAGACTAGTTACACATGTCTTATTAGGTGTTTAATTGGTCAAGTATTAGGTCTAATTATGTCTTTAAAGCCCATCTTATTAATGATATTAGGTCCTAATTTAGGTCTTATTACTCATATTAGGTCAGGTAATAGGTTAAAAATTAGCTCTTAATGGGTCACAATTTACTCAATGGGTCTAATTTTAAGTATATTTAATTATGTCTTCTTAGTCACTTGTATTAGGTCTAATTAGTCTTAATTAGTCTTATCTCTAGGTCTTATTATGTACATAATTAGTCTTATCTAGGTCTTATGTACATACACAATGTATACATAAAAATCTATCTATATATGTGTATGTACATGTATGTATACATACATACATACATATATATGTGTGTGTGTGTGTGTGTGTGTGTGTGTGTGTGTGCATACACATGCACATGTACATATATATACATGCATGTGCATACATGCATTGTATATACATATATATATATATATATATATATATATATATATATATATATATATATATATATACATACATGCATGTACATATACATACATATTTGCACATGTATATATATATATATGCACATGCACATATATATATATATATATATAATAATAAAAAATCTATATATTTAATCAATACATGTACATGTACATATCACAAACTTTAAATAAAGAAAAATCTATCTATTGAATCAATACATGTACATGTACATATCACAAACTTTAAATAAAGAAAAATCTATATATTTAATCAATACATGTACATGTACATATCACAAACTTTAAATAAAGAAAAATCTATATATTTAATCAATACATGTACATGCATATAGCACAAACTTTAAATAAAGAAAAATCTATATAATTATATATACACACGTGCATATATATACACATATACATGTGTATATATATGCATATATATACACAACATGTATGTACATGTATATATATATGCATATATACATTTGTATATATACATGTATATATACATATATATATACACATGTATATATACATATATATATACACATGTATATATACATATATATATATACATGTATACATGTGTATATATATGTATATATACACATATATACATGTATATATACATATATATGCATATATACACATGTATATGCATATATACACATGTATATGCATATATACACATGTATATGCATATATACACATGTATATGTATATATACATGTGTATATATGCATATATACATGTGTACATATACATATATACCATTTATGTATCTATCAAAAATTGGAAATAATAAATACAAACAATAAAAATACCTCAAAAACATGTTTGATATTTCAGAAGTCGTTTCACTGTTTCACTGTTGCCGAAAGTGACAGTGAGACTTCACTTTCGGTGGATATAAACTTCCACCAAAACAAACCCTAACACATGACTTTCGATCGAAAGTTAACACTAAAGGACTTTCGATCGAAAGTCCCTTAGTAACTTTCGATCGAAAGTCCCTTAGTAACTTTCGATCGAAAGTTACTTACATTCGAAAGTTCTTTGTTTACGGACTTTCAATCATAAGTTTAGTACTTTTGATCAAAAGTTGAAGCTAGTTTCTATTGAAAGTGGATAAATATTATTTTTCTGAAAATGCTTTTCGAGACGGATTCCTTCCTCTGAAAAATTGTAACCTAGTATTGTGGGCTCACCCATAAAATTGATAAAAATGCAGCAAAATTGATTGAATTTATTAGGTGCCAATTTTAGGGTATTACATTTTCCCCTCTTTGAATTGATGTGTGAACAGTGTGTTGATTCAAAGAATAGTCTGAAGTGACAGATGACTAGAAATTCAGGAGTCTAGGCTAGGTTGCCAAGACACCGAACAGATCAAAGCATGATTTTCCAAAGTCTAAGTTAGATTGTAAAGACAATGGTCTTGAGAGAAGATGAGAATCAGGGTTAGGTTGCCCCAATGCCCAGAATGAGATTCAGATGCAAACTTAGGATTGTCTCCAGAATCAGGGTTAGATTGCTCCAATACGAAGCTTAGCCCTCTGAGACCTGAGTTAGATTGCCCAGATAATGGTCTAAGAGAGATTTCAAGAGCCATCTTTAGACTGAAGCTTGACTCCCAAGAATTAGGGTTAGATTGCCCCAATACCTAAAAGATTTCAAGAACCATCTCCAAAATGAGGCTTGATTCCCGAGGATCCAAGTTAGGTTGCTCAAATACCTAAAAGATAGATGACTAGATAGCAAGATGTGAGGCATCGAGATGCCCCTAGTAATGAGAACTAATGATTTAGATCAGACTGATTCGAGAATTGTTTTGACGAGATTCAAATGATGCAATCATCCTGCCCCCTCAAGAGCGAAATCAAAAGATGACATAAGAAGGACGATTGACAAAAAGGGATTGCAAAGCATAAGCAATTAGACTAGATTCGAGAAACTACAGAAGCAAATCAGAGAAAAGAAGAGGTCCTATTGACCAAGTTTGACCATGGTTGACCAAAGTTGACTTTGATGAAAAGAGCAAAGATCTTGAGAACATGATGCAAAGATGAGAGTCTAGCAGGAAGATGATGCCAGAAGGTTGACTACACAAGCATCCAATCCCAAAAGGGTCCCAAAATTTAAAATGTGATTTCAAGCTATCTAGAGATGTTAGATTCTGATTTTGATCCCAAAAATAGATTCAAAGCAGTCGATTTAGCTAAGAGTGCAATTTTTGCGCAAAATAGAGCACTTTTGAAAATTAGGTCAAAAGCTATATAAGGCCTAGAGGGGTCATTTTCAATATTCACCTTTGTCTTCTTGTGATTTTGAGCTCAAAGAGAAATGGAGGGTCTTCCGCTGCATACAAACCAATTTGAGCACTCCTGATGACACACTCGGCCAGTGGAGTATGATGCACCTGTAAGTAGTCGATAAACCTCCTTGCATTTCAATTTGTACTACTTTTTAGGTCAAATTAGGGTAGATTTGACAACTTTAGGAGCATGTTCTTCTAATCTCACATGAGGAAGTAGTTTCTTTGCACCGGCCTAGGTCTCCCTTTGCACAAGGAAGTAGTTTCCTCATGCCAGTTAGGTCTTCTTCATGCGGGCTCTATCTGGAAGCTTGTGTGAGTTGAAAGGTGGTCTCATGCAAGATTGTAGTAGTTCGTGCAAGGTTGAATCCTATCTCGCATGAGAAAATAGTTTTCTCATGCAAAAATTTGGTGTAGAGTTTGAAGTCTTTTGCAAAAATTTGTCAAATTTGTGTAAAATCAGCCAAGTATAGCATCACAGAGCCATGTCTAGGATAGATGTCTTGTTGCACTTGTTGTTGTTTGTGTTGAAAAACCATCATATTGAGATACTGATCCAATGTCATCGCTTGCTTTGTAGGTTGACTTCCCTGATGTCACCTTCAAGATGCACCATCCTGTGATCACCACCCTAGTGCAGAGACTGATAGATGTAGAGAGTGCTCATATTGAGGGGCTTGGTTTGGGATTCTTGCATGATATATCTGACATCCAAGTAAATCACAGTCCTCTTGGTGCATTGGTAGAGCGTTTCCATTCAAAGATGAACACTTTTCACTTTTCAATGGGGGAGATGACGGTGACTCCCGAGGACATATATAGGATCCTACGGATACCAGCCCATGGTGCTCGAGTGGAGTATGAGACACAGCTGCAATAGGGTATAGTAGTCTTGAGGATGATCTTCAGGGATGATCTAGTGATGGGTCGGGCCATCTCCTAGGATGATTTGATCAGCAGGCACAGCGGCGCTCATCCATTTTCCATTGTTCTTGCTATGTTTTTGAGCTTCTACCTTGTTTTGGATCAAGGTTAGCATGGTCTAGAGTGCGGCTGGGGCATGATGCTGCAAAGGATGTTGGAGAGACCAACCATCAGGTTCAAGTGGGGTGAGTGTATGTTGCCCACATGTATCATGAGATGCATGAGATAGTATATCGTGGTGTGAGGACGATGGTGGCAGGAGTCTTCATTCTTCAAATTTGGGCCTGGGAGCATCTCCCTATTTGTAGGCTGATTTATCATGACACGCGGTAGTAGCTTGAGCTATATATTTATAGGTACACAGGTCTGATGACCTAGCCTCTACTGGGTAAGATAGAACAGTGGATAGGATAGCTGGATGACATGGCAGTTGTAGTATGGAGACCTTGGGTGGCTACGAAGCCATGGGATGATGCTCAGAGAGAGATTTTGCATATGTTTGTATCACATCCACTAATTAGATGTAGCATCACCATCATTGAGAGATTCCTTGTTATAGGCATCCTGCATCAGTTTGGTAGACAGCAGGACATATCACAGGAGCACTACCCCTACGCCCACTTCTCTGATGAGGATAAGGGGTGGCATGCTAGATTGGATCCAGGGTGGTGTGCTATAGAGGCACACATTCTAGCTGTGTGATGTGATTACATGGTGGGTGTCACCAATACAGGGGTGACACCTACATATAGGGATCAGTTGATTGCATGCCCTCATTCGAGGTTCACAAATCTGGTTGGTATGGGGGCATAGCAATAGCCTACATAGTAGTAGTAGCCACCAGATTAGTAGCCACCAACCTAGCAGCCACTAGTTTAGCAGCCTATACAATAGCAGGCTACACAGTAGGGATAGCAATAGCAGAGAGTATTGAGACACCGAGCAGGATAGATTAGCATCCCTGCTAGGACAATGGGTTGAGATGCAGGAGCTGGGAGTAGTGGGGCGTAGAAGAGATCCACCTAGTAGCAGATAGGTGATACGTCGTAGTAGGCACCACCAGATGATGATATTGACATGCCTAACATTCTGACAGGAGCAGGTTCATCACAGTTGTAGGAGGCTCTCAGGAAGAGCTGGGAGAGGGTACGAAAAGTCCAGCAGGAGCATGATGACTATCACACTTGAGTCATCAGGGAGGAGACTTGAGTAGCTGACAGGGATGCTAAGATCAAGAAACTATGAGAGGAGCTAGCACAATCATGGATTGAGACCAGATATGAGGCTATGCAAGCCACTTACTATTATGCAGCTTACTACAGGGTCATTCCAAATCTGTCAGAGCAGGTACCACCTTTTGTTGATTATGCTGGAGCTCTGGAGGCACCTCCACCAGCACCTCCACGGGCACCACCAAAGGCCCCACCACAGCAGGCACCATAGGCACCACCATAGTGGCTGATGCCCCTACCTCAGAGACCATTTCCACCACCTCCTCCAGGTGGTGCAGGATCTAGCTAGCACTTTTGATATACTTATACATTGTAGCCCATTTTTAATACTGTGCTTGAGTAGCACCTCCTCTTTGTACATGACATTATTCGAGATATATATGAGATCGATAATTTGATATCATTGTACTTGTTGTTATATTGCTTTGATATTGATGTTTATGAGATGTTTTTATATGCTTAGATGTATGGATAGAAATTTATGAAATGCACATGCTTTATTTTATGAATATGCACATGGTTTATTTTTATGATGATGCAATATGAAATGCAGTGATAGATGGATATGATGTATGCATATGTGTAATGTATGATTTGAGTTATGCTTATAATGGATGCACATGTATATGTAGACGTAAAATGGAAATGAAATGAAAATGCAATGGATATGTAATGTATATGGTACTAATCATCTCATGCAGGATTGTCACAATATATGACAGGTACTAATTAAAAAGATTACGTGCCAAAGATCGAGATCGAGGACTGGACACTTGTGCAGCCAAGATGAAACTGGGACAAAAGATGAGAACCTTTGATGAATAGAAATCAATCAAAAGAGTAACAAGATATCATCTCAAATCCAAGCTTAGCATGAACATGTAAGCCTACGCTAAATGCAAGCCTAGAATGAAAATGAAAGCCCTAGGACTTGGTTGTTGGACTCACTGTATTTATCATCATCAAGTTCATTTAAGCACGGGATGATCGCAAGATGTCATACAATCCTCACTAACATTGCAATCATGAGAATATAAATATGACATAAGTCTTATATTTGTCAGAATGAGGTGTAAGCATTAAGGCACAAGAAGCTAGAATGACCTGAACACCTATTCCTTTTGATTTAGCAAGTTAACATAAGCATTAAAGCATGATTTCTAGAATGACCTGAATGTTTCTTGTGAACAAACACATCAGACACACAAGAGTTCCTTCTTTTTCCAAAGAGTTCTCGCAGTTACCCTTACGTTCACTTAGCAAGATGAGTGTTAGCCATTTTACTTGTAGTAGAAAGAAGTCACTCAAAATAGACAAGGAGAAGAACCAACCTTTCCAAAGCATCCATAGAAAAGGATTTGATGTACACATGGCCATCCAATACAAGATCAAGGCTCTTACAGGCGGACACCCCTCTTAGATAGATTCTTTGGATCACTGGACCTAAACTAGCAAACAGAAAGTGAAGGAAAGATCATGCCCCCAGTCTTCATGTTTCTCAGTCAAGAAAGATGTCTTAGATTCACTCGAGGAGAGATGATAAAGAAATCAAACAAACAAGAAAAGGAAAAGCTCAGCATGCTTCAGAGGAACACAAGATCAGTTCTAAGTTTCAATTTATGTGTGTGTTCAAGCAGATTGAAGTCAAATCGAAAGCAAACAACATTCGAAGTCTTGACGGGATAGCGACAGTAGGCAGATGCAATGAGAACCACTGGTGACCATCATGAAAGACAAAGTCTCAAGAGGATATCAGAGTGTGAACCAAGTATTAGCAAGTGAATGTAGTGAGAACCACTAGTGACCGATACAAGGAAGATTCTCGAAAGAGAGAATAAAATGCGAGCGAAACATCAACAGGCAAACACAGTGAGGACCACTGGTGACTAATGTAAGGAAGAGATCCCAAAAGAGAGAGGTTAAAATGAGAGCTAAGTATTAGTAGGTAGGAATAGTGAAAACCATTGGCGACTGATACATGAGAGATCCTCAAGGAGAGAAATCTCAAAAGTAGCTAGGCATCAGCAGACAGATGCAGTAGGAATCGCTAGTGACCGATGCAAAAAAATTTGAAAGTGATAGGACAATGCCCCCTAGACCAGGAAGATGCCCCCAAGTGTGAACCAATTCCAATCCATGAAGAGTCAAGGAAAATCTTGAAAACAACTAAAGGCAAGAGCATGAGCTAGAAAACTAAAGCAGGAAACGAGCTAAAAGTAGGAGAAACTAAAGTAGGAAAGCGGGAAAGTGAACTAAAGCAGGAAACTAAAAGCCAAGCGACACTGAGATGAGATGTAACTTTAGGAAACAAGAGATGCCTATTTACCAAGTTTTCACCATCTTGGAAAAGATTCTATTTTTGCTACCATGATGCCTATTTACTAGGTTTTCATCAATGGCACATTTTCTTCTTTTTCAATTTTTTTGTACTTTTCTCTTTTTTTTATTTTTTTTATTTTTGAATATCTCATTTTTTTTATTTTATTTTTTCAATTTTCAATTTTTTTATTATTATCAAGGCACCTGTTTACCAAGTTTTCACCAAGATAATAGATACATCAAAGCACCTATTTACCAAGTTTTCACTAAGATGATCATTTTTTCAAGACATTTTGTAATTTTTAGGATTTTTGCAATATATCATTTTTTTTTGGATTTTTTCAAGACCAATAAATATGTACATGAGCATGTCGAGAATGTCTCAACTATAGAACTTCTTTAGATGAAGAGCATTGATAGGCTCTTTGAGTTGCTCTCCTTCAATGGTGGAGAGTCGATAAGCGCCAGACCCAAATGCTGCAGTAATGACATACAGACCAAGCCAGTTTGGTTCAAATTTCCCTTTTTGGACTCGTTGCTGCTGATTCTTGGGGTTCTCTCTTAGGATGAGATCACCCACTTGGAATTCCCTTTGTCTAACTTTCTTATTGTAACCTTTAGACATCCTCTTTTGGTATGCTCTTATATGATCAAATGCCACTTTTCAATGTTCATCAAGTAACTCAAGCTCTTGAAGTCACAATATTCTGTTATCTTCATCAGTGATGAGGCCCCTCAGAGAGATTCGCAATGTTAGAATCTTGACCTCAATAGATAATACTGCATCTGCTCCATAAACAAAGGTGAAAGGAGTGGCCCCCATTGGTGTTTGGATACTTGTTCTATAGGCCCACAAAGCTGGGTTAATCTGGAGATGTCAATCTCTACCAAATTTATGAACTATTCGGTGCAAGATTTTTAGGATTGTCTTATTAGAAGCCTCTACTTGTCCATTACCTTGAGGATAATAGATGGATGACCAATGCTGAATAATTCTAAATTTAGTGCATAAGTCTATCAGGTCCTTATTTTTGAATTGTCCCCCATTGTCAATGATAATAGATGAGGGTATACCATATTTACAAATGATATAGTTTAGTATGAACATAGCAATGGTCTCACCGTTAGCTAAAACAAGAGGCACTGCCTCAACCCACTTGGTAAAGTAATCAATAGCTATGATGATGAACTTGTGTCCTCTTGAAGAGGAGGGTTGTATCTGACTGACCAAGTCAAAGGCCCATTGCTGAAATGGCCAGAAACTGATGAGAGGACTAAGTTCATGAGTAGGAGCATGAATTAGGTTCCCATGAAATTGGCATTGCTTGCAAGTCTTAGCATAGTGAACAACTTCTTTTTCCATGTCTGGCCAGTAATAACCAACTCTAATAAGTTTTAGGGCTAACATCAAACCACTAGAATGAGACCTATAGATACCTTTGTGTACCTTAGCTAGTGCACGCTTGGACTCATCAGGTTCTAAGCACCTAAGGAGGGTACTATCTAGACCCCGTCTATACAATTCATTTGCTATGAGGACATACCATGAAGCAGTACGAATGAGGTGACATTTTTCATTCTGAGTATAGGTGTCTGGAATGATCTGGTCATGAAGGTAGGAAAAGATATGGTGGTAGTGGGATGAATCATGTCTAATGACTAAATAGATCATCCTAGATTCAGGAATATCATAGGTAGGGTAGTGTAATGCCTCCACCAGGAACTCATGTCTGAAGTCATTTTTCAGCATTTGTAACATTGAAGTAGGAGTGGCCATTGCATCAGCTACTTTATTGTCCACCCTTGGAATCTGCTGGAAAGAAATGTGTGCAAAGTATTGTTTAAGATCATCCACCATCCTTTTGTAAGGTATTAGTTTTTCATCTTTAGTTTGGTAGACATTGTTGACTTGATTGATGATTAACTACAAGTATCCAAAGACCTTGAGCTGATCCACATGCCATTCAAGGGCTATCTTCATTCCATTAATGAGAGCTTCATATTCATCTATGTTGTTTGTGTAGGGAAACAACATTTTATATGCTTTTGGTAATGAATATCTTTGAGGCATAACAAATAGAATGCCTACACTGGATCCTTGTTGAGTGAATGATCCATCAAAGAACATGCTCCAAGATTGATGTGTGAGAAGCATGATGGATTCATCTGGGAATTCAATACTCAAAGGCTAATGATCTTTCAAAGGAGATTCTACCAGCTGATCAGCAATTTCTTGTCCCTTAATAGCTTTTCTTTCCACATACTCAATGTCAAATTCACTAAGTATCATTACCCATTTTGCTAATCTACGTATGAGGGCAGCCTTGCTCAATAAGTACTTCAATGGATCAATTTTTGCAATAAGCCTCATGGTATGAGCTAGCATATAATGCCACAACTTTTGAGAAGTGAATACCACTGCTAAACAAGCCTTCTCAATGACAAAGTAATTCATTTCATAGGCAACCAATGTTCTGTTGATATAGTATATGGATCTCTCTTTATTGTTCTAATATTCTTGAGCTAGGAGAGCACCCAAGGATGTGTTTGTTGCTGAGATGTATAGTATAAGAAACTTACCATGAATAGGAGGCATTAGAATTGGTGGATTAGTCAGATAATATTTTATTTGAGTAAGTCCCTTGTCACATTCCTTATTCCATTCATAGGTCACATTCTTATGCAAAGTTTTAGTAAATGGCTGTGACTTATCGGCCAACTGTGAAATAAAATGTCAGATAGATTGTAGCCTTCCTTGTAATCCTCTCATTTGATTGATATTCTTGGGTGGAGGCATGTCCATAATATCTTGCACCTTTTTAGGATCAACTTCTATGCCTTTAGCAGAAATCATATAACCCAAGAGTTTCCTAGAAGTAACACCAAAAGCACATTTCTTTAGATTAAGCCTGAGACTAAATTGTTCCATGGAGTCAAGGATGGGACCCAAGTCTATGAGGTGAGTTCTTCGTTCAATTATTTTGGCTAAAGTATCATCCACAAAATCCTCCATCATTTTATGCATCATATCATGGAAGATAGTAGTAACAGCTCTCTGGTATGTTGCTCTAGCATTCTTAAGCCCAAAAGGCATGACATTCCAGCAAAAGGTGCCCCAGGCACATGTAAAAGAGGTCTTTTCTTGATCTTCTGATGCAATTTTTATTTCATTATAGCCAAAAAATCCATCCATCAAGGAATACATCCCATATCTTATTGTCATGTCAACTATCATATCAATATTAGGCAATGGGAAGTCATCTTTCGAACATGCCTTATTGAGATCTCTAAAAGATGTACACACACGAATGGATTTGTCATGTTTAGTGACTAGAACAATGTTTGAAATCCATTCTGCATAATCAATAGTTCTTATGAAGCCAGCCTTAAGAAGATTTTCTAACTCTGCTTTAACCAAAAGTGCTACATGTGGATGCATTTTTCACAGCTTCTGTTTAACAGGTTTGATACCTGGTGCAATGGAAAAATGATGCATGATTAGATTGGGGTCTAATCTAGGCATGTCAGAGTAAGTCCATGAAATTTTTATTTTCTTTCTCTGAAAGAAGCTTGTGAACTCTTATTTTTCTTTGGCAGGCAATGATTGTGCTCGATGAATAATCTATGGAGCAACCTCTGTACCCAAATTGACCGGTTGTGTCAATTCAATCAATACTGATGACCTCTCTTGAAAGTGGCTTGAAAGCATATTAAGTATCTCATCCTTGGGTGCCTCAGAGAGGTTTTCACCCTTAGATATGTCTTTTATTTTTACTATTTTTGGCTCTGATACTGCCACAAAGTGGTTTTCACCATCAGAGCATCTATTTTTTCTTCTTTTGATTTTTTGACTGAGATACTTGATAGCCATCTCTATCATGTTGACACTACTTTTGCTAGTGGAGGAAATCACAAGTTCAATAGCATGGAGGTAGCAAGCTAGATCATAATCATTCTAGAATGTTAGGACTTCATTGGATTCAAAAGGGGAGTTCCATTTTATCAGATCGGGATGGCGGAGTGAAAGGGAAGTAGTGACTGGTTCAACTACATTCATAGTATAACCCTCAAAAGTGCTAACAATTAATTCAATACCTAGAGTGATCTCATCCAAAGGAGCATTAGAATCCCTATAAGACCTTATGTCAGAAGTAGAGGACATGTTGACATTAGTGGTGCCTAATTCGTGTAGCCTAGCGCTAGACCCTTGACCTACTTTGAGGAGTCTTTCATACACGTGAATAGTATCTATGTCTACATCATAAGTAGCATTAGACAAAGAGTCAAACTCATATTCATGTGAGTCAGTACTTGATGTAGGAATTTCATTAGCAGTGCCATCAGACTCATTATTATCCCTTGTGGCATTAATAGCTTGCTAAAGTTGTTCTTGTTCAAAGTATTTTTGAAAATGGGGTGGCCTGTATCATTCACCTTGAAAATTAGGACCATCATTTAGTGTTTCTTTCAATTCCCCATATGTGAATTGGTATACTGAAGAATTTTTATCATAATCATTATCAATATCAGTATCTATCTCTACCATATGAATAGGTATGATAGGCTCATCAGGTTCCACAAAGAGTGCCGCAAGATCTGGGGGAATAGGATATGGAAATGTATCTTCATCAGAGTTATCCTCTGGAGTCACTTCTAGAGTGGCATCTTCAATTTCTTGTGTAGATTTAGGTTTAGGCTCAGGAGTTGACACAAATTTCTTGGTTCCCAAATGAAAGGGAGTCTTTTTAAAGCCTAAGCCACTAGTATCTTTTGTGCGGCAGCCTGTAGCTTCAATGGGTTGTAGTAAGCCATTATCATTTTTTCCTATAGGACCACTCCCCTTATAATTGAAGCACTTCATGATCTTGAAGGATTCACTATATGGTTCTTTCTCTAAATCTGGAGGTGGAGTGGTTGTTTCAGTTGTTTCTTTTCCTTTATAGATCCATGCTATGATAGATCTCTCTTCATCCTCATCTTCTAAAGGCGTAGAGGCCCTTACAAAGGCACCATCATAAACTATTTGAGGAGGAGCATTAGAAAGTTTGTTTTTCCTTAGAAGTTCTCCCATAAGAGCATGGAGACAGAGGTAGAGCAGCTAGTGATAGCACAGGTTCCATTCGGTATTCTACCATGCCTGTATCCATAAGTCTCAAAGTTTGTTCCATTTCTTTTAGCTTACCATCATAAAACTCAATGGATTCTCTATTTGCTAGGACAAAGCTATCTATGGTTTGTGCAAGAGTGTTGCAAGAGAAATTGGTATTTGTAGGTACAGTGACTTCTTCTCCATGGAATGGAAACTTAATGCATTAATGATATGTGGATGGAATAGCATGCATCTCATGAATCCAAGGCCTACCCAACAAGATATTTTAGGAAAGAGGAATATTGAGCACTTGGAAAGTAACATCTCTCTCAATAGGACCTACGCGGATAGGTAGCACAACTAATCCTTGGGACTTGCATTCTTCCTCATCATAAGCTTTGATGGTAATCTTTTTGTGAGGATCTATACAATTCTCATCATAACCTAGCTGAGTGAGTAGTTTAGTGGAATAGATATTAAGACTAGCACCATTGTCTATGAGCACTCGGTGGATGCACTTAGGACCTATCATGACCTCTATATGCAAGGGACCATTATGTGGATGACTCAAAGAGTGGTCATCTTCTTTAGAGAAGGATAGATAGTGAGGTGAAGTCAAATGACCCACCATAGATTGGAACCAGTTGAGATCGAGATCCTTGGGAATGTTTGCCTCAATAAGGGCCTTATCCAAAATCTTCCTGTGAGAAAGCGAGATTTTCAACAACTCAAAAATGGTCATCTGAGCATTGGTTCACTGGAGTTTATCTAAAATGCTATAACTAGCCAAGCTAGCCATAGGAATAGATTTTGTGTTTTTGTTGGCAGGGCCAACATCAGTCTTATCTACAATTTTCTTTGGAGCGGATGCAGGAGTATCAAGTCTCTTATCCATAGTTTTCTTTGGAGTGGATGTGGAAGCATTGGGACCTTTCAAAACAACTCTTCCTCATGATCAAGTGACAACATTAGCATAGTCTTGAGATTGTTCAGATTCAGATGAATGAGACATAGAGCTATGCAAGATAAAAGGAGTCTTAGATTTGGGAGCATCATTGCTCCCTCTAGAAATGATCATGTCACAATACTCTATCTCGATAGGTTCGATCATACCAATAACATTGTCATTATTAGTGTACTTTTAATTGACTTTAGCATTGGTATTCTTGGCATTTGAAGATTCACCCTTCTCATGAGGAGGGAAGGGATCCTTAAAAGCTTAGTGATCTAAATTCTTATTATGGCTCTCCACAAGGATGTCACCATTGTCAATGAGATCTTGAAATTTATGCTTCAGTTGGAGACAAGTAGAAGTCTTATGACCAATGTTCTGGTGATAGTCATAGTAAGCATTATCATTCCACCAATGAGGTCTTGGTTGCAGGTCATAAGTACACTTTTCTAAAGGAGTAAGAACCTAATTCTCTATAAGAGTTTTATAGACCACATCAAGAGGCTCTCCCAAAGAGGTGAAATCATGCTTGGGTCGAGAGGCCCAAGGTTTGTTCCTAGCAAATCATGAATTTTGTTGATTATCCGTTGTGGTCTTTTCGACAGCCTTAGCCACTTGTATACTAGAAGTAAGATTAAAATTAGGCTTTGAAGGCTTCGTAGTAACATTATCCACCACTCCATCATTTACTACATCTATGTTCTTATTGTCAGTCTTTCCTTTATCCTTGTTTGTGGAGAATCCTTGTTTATTGTCCTTATTCAAAGTTAATTCTCCCTTCTTGATCATAAAGGCCTCTATCCGCACTGCTTGTTTGATCATACTATCAAAAGTAAGAGGATCTTGCAATTGTAATTGGTATCTAAAGTCTGGGACAAGATTATCCAAGAAAATGTCAAGTCTCTCAGACTCTGGAAGATTATGAGTTCACTTCGTACATAATTGTCTCCACCTTTGGAGGAATGTTAGGAAAGATTCTCCTTGTTGTTTTAAGTTGCAAAGATCCCAGATGTTGACCAAATGCTAAATATTATGTGGGTAGTGTTGGAGAAAAAGATTAGCCATTTCATCAAACATTTTAATACTAGTAGGCAATCTAGAGAACCATTCCATAGCTGGTCCGCCCAAACTACATTGAAACAAGTGCATGAGATATGTCTGATCATGCATGAATTCCATAGATAATGCGCCAAACTCCCTTAAGTGATCTTGGGGATTAGTTGCACCCAAGTATTTTTCATATTTAGGGAGTTCTACACTTATGGGAAAAGGTGGCATATGAAGACTTATGTCAAAAGGGAAAGGAAAAATACTTTCCATCGTAAATTTTTGAGTGGGTTTGTCTTTATTCCTCGCAAGTTGAATAATCTGATCTTGCATTTCTTGGACCATCTTTTGTAACTTTGCGGTCTCAATTTCTTCTTCCTTAGCTATGAGTGTTTCAACTTGATAGTCTCAGGGTAACTTGGCCCCTTGTTTAGCTAGCTCAAGGAAGTAATTTTCTTTCTCCTCTAAGAGAAGGATCTCCATCATTTTAATAAGACCCTTATTAGCTTTGGCAGTGTCTATATCCTATTGATTTATCACTTCATTTTCATTCCTAAGAATCTCATAAATACTCAAAATTTGATCTTGTTGCTGATCATCTTGGTTTTGATCGAACAGAGGAGGATGATAGAAATAGGTGGGTTGTCAATCGCCTTGAGGTTTGCTTCAAGATTTATCATCATTGTGGGACTGATTTTGGTCATGTTGAGATTGACCATGAGGTTTCTCACTTTGAGGTTGAGCATGACGTGGGTCATTAGAAGATTGACCATGATATTGATTGTTGTGAGATTGATCAAAGGTTTGATTGTACTTTCCTAGTTGGAAATCAAATGGATCTCCCATCTTGCTATAGGCTTGTGCAATACATGAATTCTCAATGAAATGATATGTCTAGTGCCAAAAGGGTGCAGCCACGATAACCTTTGGTGAGTGAACAAGATCAAAAGATTTAACAAATTTAGGCGAGAAGATATCATCAACAGTATCACTAGGTTCAATGATAGAACTATTCTCAGTAGGATCAATAGGTACAATAATAGGATTAGTCCAAGGAAGAGGTATTCCAAAGTTGTGAAACAATGAGTTCTCTTAGAAGAATGAGTTGTCTTGGTCTTAGAATGAAAAACTAGGTTGTGCTTCAAACAATGGATTAAAACACTCTTGAAACACTGGAGGTGGTGGTTGAGATGGACTATCTTTTGAAGTATTCAATGAGGAAACTAAAGATATCTCACAAAGTTTAGATTTCATAATAGATTTAGGAGGATCTATTTCTTGATTAGGAGGTTCACTTCTACCTTGATCGAGATTTTGAATGGGATAAGTCTTGCCACTTCTAGTCGTGACAGACATAGGTGAAGATGAAATGAGAGAGGACTCGGGATAATGCTTGCAAAGGAGATAAAGGCTAGAACAACCAAGATGTGAGATAGACCTGGTACAAATCATCAAAAGAGGTGGCTAGAATAGTCAAGATAACACTATCACAACACAAGATACAAAAGGCATAAAGAGATAAGATAAACCAATGAGAGATGACATGAGTCAAAGAAAACATCAATCGATTCCTAACTCAAAACAACCAGTTTCTAATAGTGAACGACAGGAAAATAGTAAAATAGACCTTAGACAAAAGAAGATCAGATAAAAGTCAAACAGTCAATGGAAAATAGGTCTCTATTTTTGCAAACTAGGCTACAGTCTCGAGCAAGAGAGTACCAGGCCACGCAAGAGAACACCAACCTTCACGCGAGAGAAAAAATTCTCACACAAGAAAGTGCTCTGAAGTGTGAAACTTCGCATGGGAAAAGTGCAAAATCTGACAATCTAACATAGTTTTTGAGGTTAAAGTTCAATTTTGAGGTATAGCCTGAATTGATGTCTGATAGGAAATCCAATTTCCTAACAAGTTTGAAGAATAGTTTAATCAAAAATCTCATTTTAGGATTTCAAGCATTCGTTTAAAGACACAAAGGTTCAAATCAAGCAGTTGTGATACAAGAAGTAGTCGTTAACAGACCAATCAAGGACAAAGCAACTTGATAGCATCAGGGAAGTCTTTGTTTGATAATGATTGGACAATGTTTAAGATTCAATAACAAACACATAGCTTAGTCCTACAAAAAAAATTGTGAGAAGCCAAAACCTTTGCCCCATTGCTTATGCGCATACATGCACCTGACACAACAATGTCACCTCCTAGAGGGCACCCATGTTTTTGGTGTTTCCAAGGACTCAATGGTGTATGTTCAAAGGTTACCCTTGTAGTAGGGGCTAGTGTCACAACCACCTTCAAGCATCCAGGTGTATGCCTATGATGGGAATCTACAAGAGAGATTCTTCCCCCTCCCTGCGCAAAGATTATGACTCCTTTCAGAGGTGAACTGGGTAAACTACTAGCTAAGGAAAGTTTTGAATAGGCTTTCATTAACACTAACCTTTAGTGCCCCTGATACAAGGTTGAGGCCTCGCAACCACACCAACACCCAAAAGTCATACACCCCCGCAAGCAGGGCTAGGAGAGGCACCGCTTAGTATAACAGATGGAGCCTTCTCAAGATGGTAGTCAAAGTCTTGAGAAGGAAGCTAGCATGGTTTTGGAGTCTTTAGACTCAAAAAAATGTTCTTTATTAGAGTGAGACAAAATCATCGGTGATAGGTGCATACTCACTTGGGTCGTTCCTAGAGGTTCAACTTCCGGTAGGCCCTCTAAAGGTGACACTGGACTTGGTTTAGATTTGGGGGTCCAATTTTTTGGTTCTCCCAAAGGGAGAAGAGCATACTTCTCTATATTGTTTCCTCACCTAAACACATCAAGAAGCTTCATCACTGAGTTAGCTTCACTCCACCACAATTACAAGCTTGTGGGTTTCTATTTCTCTCAAAGAGAGAAGAGCATAATCCCCTGGCTAATAGAAGTGTAAAGATTCACTACCTTTCTCCGCTTCCCCAAGAATTTTTCATATTACTAAGATCATTAGGATTTTGGGCTCATTCATGGTCATCACCTCCATGTAATGAAGAGCTAAATTCCCTACTCACTATCAAAATCCTCAAGAAATTTTACTGGAGTCCTATTTAGACTATGTGAATGAAAGTAGAAAACAAACACAACATTTTAGCAAGTCTTTGACTATCATCCTATAATCAAACCATCAGCATGTTTTATGTTCTTGATTAAACGTCCTACAAAAAACTATTACACTATGAAAAGAATGGACAAATAATCAACAACAACAAATAGAAAACTGTCAGAAATCTGAAATAGGAAAGACAAAAATTGAAAATTTTAAACCACTGTATCCAACTCTTGTGAGAGGAAGTACTCCACAACGCGTGAGAAAGTACAGGGCACTACATGAGGATGCATCAGCTCGCACGAGAGAGTGCTACAGGGAGTGAATCTTTGTGTGACATGCTCTGGATTCTCGCACAAGAATCCATACATAGACAGTACAGACGCACGGCAGAGCTTAAATTTCTTGTTAGAAAAAAAAATGAGAATGAGGCCAGAAATTGATCTTTCTGCCCCATGGTGGGCACCAAAATGTATGTGGTGGAATGTGGACCTCAAATCCAACTACACACACAACATGGTCATTACTCACATGATCGAATTACAAGAGAGAGTATGAATTACTCAATTTGAAATCCATCATGAAGTGACCTGTTGCCTCCTATGTAGATGGGGTGTTTAATTGCTCTCAGATTGGAGAGCCAAAAACCTTAAGACCAATTATACAATGGAGGATTTTCAAAAGCTATGATGACAAGCAAAAAACTAAATTAAACTAGAATGAATGCAATTTAATCTAAGAGCTTTAAAAGGAATATGATATTAATCTAAATAGCTTGAAAGTAAATATGAAGTGCAAATTATTCTAAAGTACTTGAAAGAAATATGAAATTAGACTAAACTATGAGCAAATAAGCCAAACTAAGTATATGAATATGCAATATTAACTAAATGAAAATTGTAATAAAATTTAATTAAAAGCTTTGAAATAGAGACACAAAAATACTATAGTTCAATTACTCTCAAAAATTGCCCTCCTTGAATGAAGAAATGAGACTCATTAAATAGAAAAGCCCAGGGAGAGAATGAAGAGGTTCTTGATTTGAAACTCCTAACTCTTCATTCCCATTTGAGACAAAAAACCATTGAATTACTTAATTAAAAGAATGGAATTTTCCACATAAGGGACTTTTCAAATATCTTGAATTATTAATTCAAAAAAAGAGTGTCCATTCAAATAACAAGTAATTATTAATACCTTTTTATGGGTAATTAGCTAAAGGGGGTAGATTTTAATTTAATTCCAAGTACTTAGGACTTTAGGATTAACTTAATTTCTCATAGGAATAATTTAGCTAATAAAAGTTGAAGACTTTAGGAATTAATTTTAATATTTGATTAATGCAATTAGGGTTTTTGCAATTGACATCAAGTCAAATTAAGTCAAGCAGGAGACAGAAAATTACCTAGGAAACTAGGACTTTGGAGATGTAAAATTGACAAAAATGCACCAAAATTGATTGAATTTATTAGGTGCTAATTTTAGGGTATTACACCTGCAGCATAAGTAAATAGCTAGTTTACTGTTTGTAGCATGTTTCCAAAGCTCTAGATTAAATTGGTATTCCACTTCTTAACTTAGTATTTCCTTCAGCATCTTTATTACATAAGTTATGGTGGCACCTAAGATGGATTAGAGCATATACCTTGTGGGAATCATTTCAAGCTTACGTCCCTGGTTGATAATTCAATGAGCTCAGTATGTTATTTTTAGTATGATATTTGGCACTATTTTTTTACATAGTCACTATAAAAAGGATGTCCAATCCTTAGTTACAGAGGTATTATACTGACCAGTCACATACCAAGGAGGAAGCTAGACAGAGAGAGTCACCAGTGAATGCTAAAAATGAAGAACTTCCATAGCCTACCAAGCCTGTTCTAGCTAAGCATGTGAGAATACACCATTCACCAAGCAAGATTATTGGAGACAAGAATGTTGGAGTTATGAAAAGAAGTAAGTTAAGAGATAATACATGTTTAATTTCTGAATTTGAGCCAAGAATAGTAAAAGATGCATTGGATAATGAAGATTGGGTTAAAGCTATGAAAGAAGAGATAGATAAATTTGAAAAGAACAACAAATGGACTTTGGTATTGAGACCTAAAGATAAAAAATTTATTGGTACTAAGTGGATTTTTATAAACAAACTGAATTAATATGGAGATGTGATAAAAAACAAAGCTAGACTAGTTTGCAAAGGGTATGCACAAGAAGAAGGGATTGATTATGGTGAGACTTTTGCACTTGTTTCTAGATTAGGAGTTATAATTCTAGTAGCATATGCAGCTTATAAAGGATTTAAATTTTATCAAATGGACATTAAGTCTACATTTCTTAATGGTATTCTTGAAGAAGAAGTCTATGTTGAACAACCTAAAGGATTTGTTGAGAATACTAACAAGGACATGGTATGTAAACTACACAAGGCATTGTATGGTTTGAAACAAGCACCCTGAGCATGGTATGAAAGGTTACATTCATATTTAATCAAGATTAGATTGCAAAGAACAAGTGACAACAATAATTTGTATTTGAAATATGATAGTAATGATAGGATTTTGATTGCTGAAATATTTGTTGATGGCATTTATTTTGGAGGAAATAACACATTGTGTAGATCTTTTGTTGACGAGATGAGAAAGGAATTTGAGATGTCCATGATAGGATATAAATAAAATTATTTATTGGACTACAGATTCAACAAGTCAAAGATTGGGTCTACATCATATAGTGAAAGTACATCAAGGAGATTCTAAAAACATTTGGTATGGAAGACTCAAGACTGGTTGGTACAACGATGACAATTGGTTGCAAATTGTCAAAAGAAGATGAGTCAAAGGAAGTGAATGAGACACTCTACTGATCAATGATTGGTAAACTACAATATATTTTACATATAAGACTTGATATTACTCATGCAATAGGTATTGTTGCAATATTTTCCATCAATCCAAAGGAATCACACATGTCTGTAGTCAAAAGAATATCTGGATATTTGAAAGTTACTAAAGACTTCAGTCTACTATATACTTGAAAGGGGGAGACTTTGAACTAAAGGTTTACATTGATATTGATTAGGTTGGAAACATTGATGATAGGAAAAGTACAAGTGGGGGAGCTTTCTTTTTAGGACAAAGATTAGTGACATGGCTGAGTAAGAAATGGAGTTGTATATCACAATCTACAACCAAGGAAGAGTATGTAGCAACAACTATCAATTGTGCAAACATTGTATGGATCAAACAACTACTTAGAGGTATGTAAGAGGAGATCATGAATCTAGTTACTATTTACTAGTGATAATATAAGTGCTACCAACATATCAAAGAACCCAGTGATGCATTCCAAGAGAAAGCATGTTTCTATCAAGTATCATTATTGGAGAGAACAAGTTCAACATAAGCATATGATATTAGAGTATGTGAATTCAAAGGAGAAAATATAAAATATATTCACCATGCCACTACCAAAGGATTCTTTCACTAGTACATTTGAGGCCTAATTCTAATGACTATCTATTGGTTATTCAATGACTATCTATCGCATATTCGATAGAATGTGATGTTGGAGTTATTGTGTCAAAAATTACAATGAAAATAGTAACCTTCACCTTTTTGCCACACATATCCATCAAAAATAAGAACACAAATACATTATTTAATATGGCATTTCTGATGGCACATCTATCAGAAGCAAAGCATCCCTGATGATTATCCAACGGTTGTGCGGTGAGTTTTGTGACACTAAAACTATTGGTACTCTAACATCTCCATCAAAAATGGGCATCAAAATTGTATCATCTCCAAAGGTTGTGCGGTATTTTTGGAAATGGTTAATCCATCAATAGTATAGCATCATTGTTGCAAAGGTGCAATGAAAATGGAGCATCTCCAATGGTTGGGAGGTGAGTTTTGCAACATCCAATCTGTCGGTAGTATCGCATCCCTATTGCAAAAAGGTGTTGAAAATTGAGCATCTCCAATGGTTATATGGAGATGTTTGCAACAGTCTATTCGTCAGTTGTATAGCATCCTCATCCCTCAAGGTCATAAAAAATGTAGCATTTGTAATGGTTGTGCGGTGACATGTACGATGGTAAATTTTTTAGTAGTATAGCTTCCTCAACACAAAGTGGCATAAAAAATGTAGCATCTACAATGGTTGTGTGGTGACATGTTTGATAATTAAACTGTCAGTAGTATACCATCTGTGTCAAAATGGGGCATCATAATTGAGCATCTCCAACAGTTGTCTGGTGACATTGTCAACGGTAAAACCATTGGTTGTGTGGAATATGCATCGAAATAGTTCTCTGGAGCATCAAAATTGCAATGGATATAGACACTAATGATAATAGAGCTCAAGAGACCATAACAGTTGGTCTCTTTCTTTGATTTATATTAATGAAAAAATGGTTTACGTTTCATTAGCTCATCAAATTCAGGGATTTGAAAGATTTTAATAGAATATTTTTATGATAACATATATTATTTAAGTTAATGTTGCATGAATTTATCTACTTCGAGCACTTGAGGACTACAAGCACAACAATAAAGAAGCATCCCCTCCTATGGCCTACATTATTCACTCAGCCTTGAACGTAATAAAGTGAGTGTGTTATTACATTCGAGACTAAATGAATAATGTAGGCCATGGGAGGGGATTCTTCTTTAGCCCTGTCCTCATTATATACAAGTGCATGAAGTAGATAAATTCGTGCAACATCAACTTAAATAATATACATTATCATGAAAATATTCTATTAAAATATTTCAAATCCCCGCATTTGATTAGCTAATGAAACATAAACTATTTTGTTAGTAATATGGACCAAAGACATAGACCAACTATTATAGTCTCTTGAGCTCTTCTATCTTTAGTCCTAGCTACTCAGTAAGGTCTAGAAGACTTATACCTATTGATCCTCATTTGTAATCATTATCTTGCCTTTATATACACTGCATAATATCCAATATATTACTAAAGGTGAAGAGAAGGCATAAAATATGAATGGGTAAAAGAAATGAAAGATAAAATAATATTATCTTGTTGTTTATCTTCTCATAATTGACCAAATAATTGATTCCTTCAGACCTCCAGCATTGATGAGTTGCAGAAGCATAATAGGTTTTGACAGTTTCATGAACAAAAGACTACAAACAATTCTTTTTCATCCCTAGAACCCTGAAATATTGAGCTTCTCTTTGTTTTGAGAATAGTTTAACATTCTCTACTTAACAGGTCCAACCACGTGAAGGTGGAAGCTCATCTGGCTCATCCTAGGAGCCTCTTACGACCCCTTACAACACTTTAAGACCTCTAATATGTATTCTTAGGGACTGTAAAGGGTCATAAGGGGTCCTAATACACAACAAATGAGAAAAAAAAATGTAGGCATCATGGTCACAATTATTTGGAGACAAAACATAATTGAGTGGTATACCAAGACAATGCAACACAACCACTACTCCTCTGGTTCAAAGTTGAAACTATAGGGTCCAAAAACTATAGATAAGGAATAATTTGAGAGGGTGGAGGGTGCTTATGGACCTCTATCCTCCACTCTCTCAATTTATTCCTCTCCTTCTTTGTTGTATTCAACTTAGCCATGGTTATCTATGGTTTTTGGATCCTACAATGTCAACTTAGAACCAAAGGAGTAGTGGTTGCATTGCATCATTTGGGTATACAACTCAATTATGTTGTGTCTCCAAAGAATTGTGACCATGATGCCTACATTTTTGTTTCTCAACTATTGTGAGATTAAAAGTCTTCTAAGGAACATGTCATGTCTATGTGGAACTGCATAAGATCATTACCAAAGGGGGTTCTGAATCAGAAAACTCTATGTCACTTAATAGTTATGAACCCATCAATGGTATACTAATTGCTTAGGATTATAAGTTTAGGGAGTTTTTCTTGAATGCATTATACCCCTGATGTACTTCATATAAACATTTTGCATAAGGATTACAGGGAAATGTAAACCAAGATTCATATAGAGAAAGGTGTTGCTCTTGGAAAATGGTTGATGGTGATTGATGAAGAAGATTTGAAAATGATGATTGGTCCAATTCAAATTGGTGCAACATGTTTCAAATCTTCTTCATAATCATCATCAAATGAACTTTTTCAATTTTGCTTCATCATTCATCATCTTAGTGTTCTACAATCATCTTTTGTCAAATGATTATCCTCAAAAAATAAGTCATGAGAATGACTAAACAATACAATAACACATGAAATTGAGAATGATTAATCAATTTTTATTTAAATTCAAACAAAGACAACTTTTATTTAAACTCAAACAAAAACAAGTCCTAGGGGCTAAACCTAAGTCTTGGGGGCTCATCGTTGATGGCCTTACCTATGTTAACCACAGAGACTTCGTACTTGGGTACTTAGGTTTATAATTTGAAATAGGGACAAAATCATTTTCAAGGTTAGATGTGACTTGGGAAATTCAACCCAAAAGAAGACTTTAAAATACTTAACGTTTGAGACAATAAAATCTTGTGTCCATAGTTTGAAAACTAGTGACAAATTGACAAGCCAACAGTTGTGATTAAGGGAGATGTATATCTAGCATGATGAAGTAGTACCTCAACATGGAAAACTTTAGAATGCTATCAGAAGGAAACCTCCTAGAAAAATATCCTACCAAAATATAAGATTGTAGCTATTAATAAGCATTATCCAACTCTAGAACATGCAGTGCAACATCAAGCGACGCAACAAAAGACATACCTTGTGGAATATTTTGGGAAAAAACTTCCAAGGATGGTTGGATGGGGGTTTAATTGTTTTTCACTGTGAAATCTGTAAGCACTAGCTACTCTCAAGGGAATGAAGTATAAAATGTTTGCATGCTTGAAAACAAATAATAATTCAAATAAGTCATATTTTTGTGGAAGAGAATGACATTGGAAATTCGAAGAAGAAAAATAAGAAAAATTATTTGTTCACCACTAGTAGGAATTCCCAAGTAAAAATGGTGGCAGAGGTTGTTAGCTATCTTTTTTTATTTCACCATGATCTAGTTCATGTCACCTTTAATCATTATTCATGCTTAACTATCAGTGATGCCGATATTTAACAATATCATTAATCATTGTTCATGCCAACTATCAAGGATACTGATCATTAACGATATCAATGTTATTTTTTATCCATCGTGGATAAGTGTTAGATCACCTAATAGTAAATACAGTCCTTGTAACATGGTTATAGTAAAAATAGTCCTTAAATATAGGGGGTAAGTATATTTCTAATTTCACCATGATCTAGTTGAGCATGTGATAGTCAATGCATAGGCATTAAAATTTACATTCTTTAATTTTTTGTTTACAAAATTTATCTCAGACTGATATTTACTATAACATTTACAGAGATCATCAATTATTATAATTGCAGAGATTATTGAAATTGTATGCTTGTTTTGGTAATTACATATAGACTATTATTGATGATCTCCCACAACAAGAATATGATGAGATATATATATAAGTAATGTATTGAAAGGTTATGTCTATGTAGAGACATGACAGTATGTGGCTTATGCCACATAGGGTCATATCCCTACATAGACATACCTTTAATCATTGTTCATGCTTAACTATTGGTGATGTCGATATTTAATAATATCATTAATCATTGTTCAAGCCAACTCTCAATGATACTAATCATTAATGATATCAATGTTATTTATTGTGCATCGTGGATAAGTGTCAAGTCACCCAATAGTAAATACAATCCTTACAACATGGTTATAGTGATTATATTCCTTAAATATAGGGGGTACCTATATTTTTGATTTCACCGTGATCTAGTTGAGTGTGTGATAGTCAATGTAGAGGCATTAACATGTACAATCTTTAATTTTTTGTTTACAAAATTTATCTCAGATTGATATTTTTATAACATTTACAGAGATCATCAATTATTATAATTGTAGAGATTATTGAAATCGTATGCTTGTTGTGGTAATTACAAATACATTGTTATTGATGATTTCCCACAACAAGCATATGATGATATATATATGGAAGTAATATATTGAAAGGTTATGTCTATGTAGAGATATAATTACATGTGGCTTATGCCACATAGGGTCATGTTCCTGCATATACATACCTTTAATCATTGTTCAAGGATTTTTTTTATTACTTGAGGTGAATTTCTCTATCATCCAAACCATAGCAACGTAGCATAAGAAGAGTTACATCATAATGCATTGGCACAAGATAATAAAATAGAGTAGCCACGGTTCATAACTGAGAATACAAATGGAAAATACAATGACAATAATATCATATTTAATTGAGGATACAACAACATATGGTGAGGGGGCATGGTTGCAAATCCATGAGAACAAAGAGAGATTGAAACAATAAATTACAAACAAAAAATAAGGTAGTTTCATTATTCTTTTAATAAAGGGTATCTTGAAGCTATCGAGAGTCACAGTGCTTTAGAGAATATACAAGGGGTTTTATTTTGTGGCCTTAGCCTCCAATAATAATATATGAAGTCGTAGAATTTAAAGCTACAAAGAATGAGGATTTTTAGATAAAAACATTATATCCTACACCCAAGCCAAGAGAGGAAAAACCCATATTCATAAATTGTCAGGAGAAGTGATACATAATTCATGAAACAAAATGATGTTTCTTATCTTCCAAATAATGAAATTTATGAGAAAATGGAAATGAAGAGCTGATGAATTTATTTTTATCGAGAAAAAAAGGAATAAAACCCTCATGAAAACCTATAATATCCACAAATTGCAGAGTAGAGGAAAAGGAAATTAATTCATTAATGTCTTTCATATAAACCAACATCAAAGCATAGAGCATAGAATGTATGGAAGATAAAATCTTTTAGTCATTTTGTTTAAGGAAAGATTGTGATAACCAAAGGCTTACTAGATAAAAAAGAGGACTCACTGCCTAAAAGTAATCTTCATGAATATGAAGCAAAACCCCATGGCATCCATAGGAAAGCTTCAATTTTTAAGTCCAAATCATAGCTCATAGTGGTAGGATGAGGAATATTAGAATCAAAAGTGCAAAATGGAAATGAGAAACAATGTGGGGTTACCCTAATTAGGACTGTAAGAATGAAAAATTCCTATGATTAGTCTTAGTATTATTTAAATGTTATGGCCACATCTCAATGACTTTGAGTGTCCTTGTAATCATAGATACCCTTTTTGGAGGTACACAACAAATTTGAAAACAAGGTATGACTATTTAGGAACACACACACACACACCAACTAATGACTGGTAATTTTGTTCATGAGGGCTAATTAGCCTATTTTTACAAAGAAACCACCTTATAAATTGACATAACACCATAATCAACTATCCCACTAGATGGAATTCAACACCAAATGAACATTTTTATTGTTTTTATGTTCCCAATCAATTGGATTCAACATAGATTTATCAATTCCTCAAAATTATCAACATTTACCTGTCTAAAATTCTTGATTCCACAAGATACGACATCGACATAACACAATCCATCACTTTTGTTTAGTTATAAAAATTCTAAAATATTATTATACACTCAATAATAATTCAAAAACCAAGGTTAAGAGCTAATTGAGCATGCCATGAAGTAGTTAAGATCTCATAAAGACCTCTATGTCCTTACCCTATAAATGGACCTTTATGAGCTTCCAAAATATCCTTGAGGTTATGACCAATAACCCAATTGGTTTTATACATCTGACTAGCGATTAGAAAAAGAACTACAATAGCCATTTTTATAAAGAATTCCAATGGTGCAAAGTGCTAAAAAGATCCAATTCTTCTTCAAACCCTTATTTTTTGAGGGTATCATACCTATTGTAATATAAATGTAATTTCTCATCAAAAAATCCATGAAAATTACAAAATGGAAATGAGAAACAATGTGGGGTTACCCTAACCAGGACTATAAGAATGAAAAATTCCAATGATTGGTCTCATTATTCTTCAAATGTTATGGCCACATCTCAGTGATTTTGAGTGCCCTCATAATCCTTTAACCAACATATGGGAAAGATTTTGATATCTCTCCAATCTTCGGTGTATCAACGCTATAAAAGAGGGCACCTAAAGAGGTGATGGAAATGGAAGACTAACACAATCCCAAGGAATGAACAAATGACTTGGTTCAATGTGGGAGATCTTTCTCCCAACTCACCTATTCAATATGAGCCAACCCAAGTGGCTACACATGACAAGACAATATTTAAATAATGATTCTTTGATACATCATAATAGTAAGAATAAATGGAATCATGACACATTAGACTTTCACCAAATTCATCCTTCAATACTTCACAATGGTTCCATGGCTTGAAGGATACAAACACCAAAAGTTTGGATCATTGATTCACAAGACTCCCCTACCCCTAGGAAAATTTTAGAACAATCATTTACAACTCATAAACATCTTAGAAAATCCCCAAAAGCACTAGTCACCCAAATTATTACACCATCCACACAAATAGTCCTAATGTCTAGTAGCCCTAACTTAGGGACAAAAGTCGTCATATCTTCTAGATTGGACAAGTTCTTACCTAAATAATTAGATTTATATAGATACCCTTTTTGGAGTTACAAAACAAATTTGAAAATAAGGTATGCCTATTTTGGAACACACACACACACACACCAAATAATGACTAGTAATTTTGTTCATGAGGGCTAATTAGCCTATTTTTACAAAGAAACCGCCTTATAAACTGACACAACACCATAATCAACTATCCCACTAGATGGAATTCAACACCGAATGAACATTTTTATTGTTTTTATGTTCCCAATCACTTGGATTCAACATATATTTATCAATTCCTCAAAATTGTCAACATTTACTTGTCTAAAATTCTTGAGTCCATGAGATAGGGCATCAACATAACACATTCCATCATTGTTGTTTAGTTATTAAAATTTTGAAATATTATTATACACTCAATAATAACTCAAAAAACAATTTTTATAAAGAATTCCAATGGTGCAAAGTGCCAAAAAGATCCAAGTCTTCTTCAAACCCTTATTTTTTGAGGGTATCATACCTGTTGTAATAAAAATGTAATTTCTCATTAAAAACTCCATGAAAAGTGCAAAATGAAAATGAGAAACAATGTGGGGTTACCCTAATCTGGACTGTAAGAATGACAAATTCCAATGATTGGTCTCAATATTCTTCAAATGTTATGGCCACATCTCAGTGATTTTGAGTGCCTTCACAATCCTTCGACCAACATATGGACAAGATTAGGATATCTCTCCAATATTTTGTGTGTCAACATTATAAAAGAGGTGCCTAAAGAGGTGATGGAAATGGAAGACTAACACAATCCCAAGGAATGAACAAATGACTTGGTTCAATGAAGGAGATCTTTCTCCCAACTCACCTATTCAATATGAGCCAACTCAGGTGGCTACACATGACAAGACAATATTGCAATAATGATTATTTTATACATCATAATAGTAAGAATAAATGGAATCATGACACATTGGACTTTCACCAAACTCATCCTTCAATACTTCATAATGGTTCCATGGCTTGAAGGATAGAAACACTAAAAATTTGGATCACTAATTCACAAGACTCCCCTACCCCTAGGAAAATTTTAGAACAATCATTTACAACTCATAAACATGTTAGAAAATCCCCAAAATCACTAGTCACCCAAACTATTACACCGTCCACACAAATAGTCCTAATGTCTAGTAGCCCTAATTAGGGACAAAAGTTGTCATATCTCCTAGATTGTAAAATTTCTTCCCTAAGTAATCAAATTTATATAGATACCCTTTTTGGAGGTACACAACAAATGTGAAAATAAGGTATGACTATTTTAGAACACACACACACACCAAATAATGACTGGTAATTTTGTTCATGAGGGCTAATCTGACTATTTTTAAAAAGAAACCACCTTATAAACTGACACAATGCCATAATCAACTATCCCACTAGATGGAATTCAACGCGAAATCAACATTTTTGTTGTTTTTATGTTCCCAATCACTTGGATTCAACATAGATTTATCAATTCCTCAAAACTGTCAACATTTACCTATCAAAAATTCTTGAGTTGACGATAGAGGGCATCAACATAACATGTTCCATCACTGTTGTTTAGTTATAAAAATTCTAAAATATTATTATATACTCAAAAATAACACAAAAAACTATTTTTATAAAGAATTCCAATGGTTCAAAGTGCCAAAAAGATCCAATTCTCTTCAAACCCTTATTTTTTCAGGGTATCATAACTATTGTAATAAAAAAGTAATTTCTCATTGAAAACTCCATAAAAATACATGATACTTGATTCAAAATGAAGCTAAGATAGATATGTATTCATTCCAAATGCTCCATAGGAAAAGAAACTAATGTAAAACACCAATGCAAGCATTGTAACAATGGAAAATTAAAGAATTTATTATAATGGTCAAGTTTTTCAATGAGGATTTCATTCCAAAATTGGTCTCTAACGCAAATAACCATGGAAGATTTGTAAAAACCTAATTATAGGTGCCTCTGTTATAGTGTTCATACATAGAAGATTGAAGGGAAAAACTTATAATCTCCCTTTTGTACTCTCTTTTGTATATCCCTTAAGCACCTCTATTATAGCATTCATACATAGAAGATTGAAGGGAAAAACCTAGAATCTCCCTTTTGTGCTCTCTTTTGTATATCCCTTAGGCGCCTTTATTATAGCGTTCATACATAGAAGATTGAAGGGAAAAACCTAAAATCTCCCTGACCAAACAAATTTGACAAGATCAAAAATAGGACATTTATATTTCTAACATCTGTATTGAGGCTGATGATGATGTTGAAATTGATTTATATATTTTTGTTTAATGTTAAAACCTAGAATCTCCCTAACCATAAAAACCTTGGGTGCCTCTTTTGTAGCATTCATGCACAGAGGATTGAACGGAAAATCCTAGAATCTCCCTAACTCGACAAACTTGACTGAAAAATGATTGCAGAACTATTTTATTAGTTTCATTTGCTAAATGAAAGCTTCCTAAATGATAGATTCATAAAATCTTTATAACTTAGAGCTGATTAAAAATTATGTTAAAGAGGGGAATTGTACTAACTACCATATTTTTGAAATTTATGTAAAAATAATCTGATAGATACTGATATCCAGTACTATCTTCATGGCTTCCTACTCACTGCTATCGCTCTGCAGCTTCCCGCTCACTGCTATCGCGTGAAAAAATGAAAATGAAATAGGGATTTTTATTTTATTTTTAATCTCTACTCGCAACTATTGAAATTGTGATGCTATCGGATAGTATTGCAAAAAAAAGACCAATTTCAAAAAATGTGCCCCTCCGTTGAAAGTGAGTGTCAAAAAAAGGCCCAAATGTACTAGTGTTTTAAGTATCTTAGAGATAAATTAGGGTTCCTTCTACTATCCAATACTCACTAAGGAAAGATGCATGCTACATCAATTCAAGGATTCATTAGAATATCTATTTTTTGATTTGATGCTAGTGTTCACTCTTTAGGTGATGCCTGAAGTTGTGAAAAATGATTCTACATGTATGCAATGAGATATCAATACATGCTAGCTATGATCCACTACCTGAACAAATTTTTTTGCAGTATGTATCTTTTGCATTGTTGTCAAAGAGGTAGAATAAGCTATTGATGATTACAGAGAAAAAGGAAGAATAAGCTATTTTTTATGAACACAAAGAGGGAGAAGATGGAGAATTGATAATCAAGAGAAAAGAAAGATGGAAAGATGGAAAGTAAGAATAAAAAGCTAAGAGGGAGAATATAGATTAAAGAACATACAGAACAAAGATATCAAAGTATTGCCATCATCAATTGGCAGTGTTGCCATCAATGCCAAAGAGGGAGATTGTTAACCCTAATTGATGGTGATGATGATGAAGACCGAGATAAGAGGTATATAAAATTAAAGAAGGATTAGATCAGTTGTTATTTTGTCATTGATGTCAAGCAATTGATTTCTAGTTTATATTGAGTTGCCATATCATTAGGAGCATGATATAAGTTGAGTGAGTTAAGGAAAAGGAGTTAGTGAAGTTAAAGAACTTTATTGGGCAACTAATACAAATCAGACAATGATAAGGTAATAATGGTTTAGTTATTTTCTACTTTACATTTGATGATATAAAGTCGGTAAAATAGATTGGACAAGTGAAAAAGGTTAGAAAGTTGAAAAGGAAAAGAAAATAGTTTAGCTACTGAGTAGGAAGAATTCATTCGGTAAAAGGAAACTAATTTTTGGTAAAGAGAAAGGAATCCAAGACACTAAGTACAAGGAGTTAGTTACCGAGAGAAGAAAATAGAATTTTAGTTGAAGGAAAAGGAAGGGCACCGAGCAAGGAACATAATTAAATACAAGTATCAAAATGATATTTAATGAAGAGCCACAATGATTTGAAAGATTCCAAGGATGAAGAAGAGCTAGTTAAAGAGATCTATGATTAGGAAAATTCAAGGTGACGATCTATGGTAAATATATAAGTGGCAAAAAGTGAATGTACAAGTTCCAAGAAAAGTTCAAGTTTCAAGGTGATGATAATGAGTTTTACCAAGTACTAAGTTTATTGAATCAGTTCAAGAGGATAATCTCAAGGTTTAGAATAAATAAAGGAAAATATAATCAAGGAGATTAAGAGGAAAAATAGAGTCTATATAAAGGATGAAATGATTGAAAAACAAGCTGGCTAATTGAAGTTTGGATGTGTAACCGAGTGATGTAGTGAAGAAGAAAAAGGAGGAAATCTGAGTCAATAGTACAGATTGATGAAGTGTTGAGGCCAGTGAATAGTGAAGGAATGAAGTGAAGATAAAGAGTGCATAAGGGATCTGACTAAGCAAGAGGTAGTTGTATATTTACAGATCAAATTTAATACTATTGCTTATTAACATTTGTAGCAGGAAAATCTCTTAACCGAGTGGACTTAATAGTCTTATTGTAAATCCTTCAGAGAGGTGACATTCTAGAAGAGTGTTCAAAGACCTTAACTAGGCCACTGCTAATAGGGTGAATATCCTAACAAATCTAAGGTAAATCCCCTAACAGGGTCACATTTAACAATGTGCATTGTAATCTTTAACAGGATTGACTCTTAACCGAGTATACTTTAGAAGAGTATTTTGATTGGTGGGTGACAATTCCCACAATGGTTTTTCCCAAATTGTGTTTCCACCTTAAATACTAGTGTCAAATGTGTTGAATGTTTATTGTGCATGTTATTTGTTGATTAGTTAAAGTTGTTGATTGAAAAAGTTAATTCAATTACTGCTGAAGTTTATCTTACTGATTGAATCAAAGTTAAAGCTTTTAAGGTTTAAAGAATCATTGATTGCTAATTCACCCCCATCTCAATAATCCAACAAAAGCATTGATGAATGTGGTGAAGTTCTTTATCATTGATGAGTATGATAAAGCTAAGGCAACCGACTTAGATTATTCTAGGAAAATATTTTAGAGAATTTTTCATGCATAGCAATAGATTAGTAATTATATCTAAGTAATCATTTTTCTTATTTAACTATTTCCACCATTTATGCCACATGTATATTAAAATATTAATTAATTAATTAATTTTATAGATTAATTCATGTCCAAAATCATATTTAAGGATTATTTTATTTATTTATTTAATTTTGATAATATTAAACTACATATGAATAATACTTTGAAATTTTACCTTTTAATTTTTACTAATTAATATTACATTATGAATCATTATATTATTTTTTAGCTTACTTAATTTTACTACAAAATTATAAATATTTTTTAAAAATAATTAATCATTTCTTTCTTAAATAAAATCAAAAGTAAAATAATATTTCCTTTTGATTAGATAACTTAACAAATAATTTAGGGTTCTCAATGGGAGAGGGATTCAGATAGGAATAATGGAAGAGGGTTAAATGAAAATAATATAATCTAGGTGTATTCCCTTGATGCAGAGGAAGCACCCATTTAATATTTCTATTGTCAATAGACTAAGAAAGAGAAGAGAGAAACCAAAAAGGAAAATTAAGCTTATTCAATTGATAGAATTGATTTAACATTGGGAACAGATGGGAGTGAAAAAAATTAAATCTACTTTCCAAGGTGATAAACTTGATGAGCACCAACACCGCATCTTTCCACTCACTCTGAAGTTCTTCCCTATTGAAGTCATTCTGAAGGTGAGGGATCTTCTTTTTGGAGAAGTTTTTGAAATCAATCTTGTAGTGTCTTTTTGAATTTGTTAGGATGGTTGTTCCTTAAGAAACCAAGTCTACTACTACCGCAATACACTCCATAGAAACCACAAATGAAATGGACCACTTATCCCAGGATTTATCAAACTTTTGAGATAAATCCTAGTCAAAACCCTTCATTCCTTAGACATAATTAGCCATATTTCCCACACCTAGAATAAGCTATAGAATAGAGTTATATTTGAATTAATCACATTTATGTAGCTCCCTTTGTATGAGGTCTCCTCTCATGGTGGACTAGGAGACAAAAAGAATAGAGAGCTCCAAAAGAGTCTATCAAAGCAGTCAAATCAAAGGAATGCTAAAGGAGCCTTGTCTTTTTACCTAAACACTATGTCCCCTGGTGCTTCAACTAGAGTTAATCAATAGAGTAAATAGAAATTGAAAAAAATAGAAAATAGTAAAAATCCAACCCCTAATCCTTCATCATGTTCTAATGGTCCTCCCTCTAGTTCCAGTGTTCACTCTCCCAATGATAAGTTATTACGCTACCCTTAAATAGTGGAAAGGTTGACACTCTATGTGTACTTTATAATAGACAAAATGCTATTATCATATTGTGGTTGGCACAACTCCACATAGAAAAAAAAAGATCAAAAAATTATAAGCCTAGACCAAAGTTAATTCTAAGGTAGGGAATTGGTCACTGGATGTTGAAGATAATAGAACTTGGGAAGCAACAGATGATATTTTGATTATACTAAATAATTAGTCTTGTATTGAGGAACAAGGTAGGGAACTCTATGATTTAATTCTCTCCAAAGAAGAGAAGAAGGAAATTTTGTATGCCATTACCAATGTGAAAAATGACTAGGAAGACCTTAACAATAATTTGAAAGAGATAGTTGGTTTCATCAATGTAAGAACCAAAAACCTTGATAATTATACCACATCAGCAATATACGCAAGATAAGCAAGTTGGTCAACTAAGTCAAATATCAAAACCACATGTCAATAGGACAAAAGTAATTTCCATTAAATTAAAAAGAAGGAATACAAGGTTTGACCAAAACTCTCGAAAGGATTTAAGAAACACAAGAGTCCATAATCAAGAAGAGTGTTGACCAGCTATCGAACACACCCCAAAACATACATGATATAATACAACAACAATTTCAACACACAGTCCAAAAGAAAAAATACCAACTAAGAAGAATCTTGATCGACTTGTCGAAAACATCAATGTATGACTAGAAAGAATAGGTCCAACATAAAACATAATTTCACAAGGTAAAAATAATTTACAAGAGCCATCAACTATCATGAGTTACAAATATCATTATAATAGACCACAGGTCAATAACAAGAAAATCTAATCTTCTAAACATGCAAAACTTCCTAACAGAATCTCTAAACACTTTTTTCAAAAAAAACATTAAAGGGAAAGAATACTGTAGGAGTGTGTTTCAACCCTACCACAAAGCAGTTACACTTCCCCATAATCTTTCCTGACACAAAAGATACCTAGCCCAACTTGAGGTAGTCTAAACAAGAAAAACTGACAGGAGTAATGGAATTTGTACAACCCAATATACTACTCTCAACATTAATATAATGACCTCAATTCATAAAATTAAACTCTCATTCAATCAATAAGTATCCCAAATGCAATCATATTATGAAATCATTTCATAGACATAGGTGTACACAAAATGCATATAAAAGCTACATAAGTTGCAATTCTTTCTATTTGATATTTTTTCATAGAAATTGATTACATCTCAAACACATGAAAAATAATAGTGAATAAGTCAAGCATTCTCAATACATGCAAAGTACGTCATGGAAAATTTAATATTTATAAAGATCAAATATTTTATTTAAAAGCTCATTACTCTCATCATTAGCACATCTAAAATTCACAAAAAATCATGACCTAAAGGTTGTACTCTTATAAACATGTAAATAATCTAGCACTCAATATGAAAATTGTATGCTTCCTTTCTATAGTTCCAAGACATCATCCTTAAAAAAAACATTATTGAGTAACCATTGCTTTCACTCATTATGTAAATTTTTCAAGATTACAAACATGTCTAAGTTAGTTCAAAAAGAAAAGTTATCTGGATGTCTCAAGTATTTTCTACTTCCTGGTTCCACCCTTCAACATAATCTAATCTCATAATTCTATGTTGCAAACACTAGAAGAGATTCATGTAATTATGAGCACACAAGTTTTCATGAGAAAAAATAAGATTACGCTTGGTCATATAAGTGGACTTGCACTAATAACTATCCATAACAATATCCATGCATTAACATCAAACAACCTCAAATTCATGTTTTATTTACTTCCTTTTTTGTGTGTTTCCTTGAAGGTAAAATTTCTTAAGGTAGCTAATTTTCACACATACATCCACATAAGGTAATATCTTGTCATCTTTTAAGACACTCACAGCCAATTTAATAATAACCATAACATACCTCTTCAACTAATTACAATCTCTCAAGATTCAAAAGTAACTATATTTTGTAATGAAGATTGGCATCTCAAACTCAAAGTCTTACATCTACAACTATAACTAAGAAGGCATTGTTGTGTTAATTTTAAGCGTAGATATTTAAAAGATTAACATGAGTTGCAACATTCTTATGAACCAACTAGAAATAGTTGTATTGTAGGAAATAGTCAACTTATATTCATGTATGACCTATAATCATGCATTAAAGATGTTGATAACACAACCACAGGTTTAACTGGCATCTTAATAACAAGGTGTACAAGCATGGAAATGACACTAACAATGATTGTGTAAATTGTCTTTACACTTTCTAATGGAATTTAATTCATAGTTTCTAAAGTCCTCTATAGAAAATAATGTTTTCATAGATCTTTGGGTATGCTCCCACATTTAGATTCCTACTACACCTTGGACAATTTTCTATTTCTTCAATTTTGAGACAAACTTTATATTTGAGTCTCTTTACATGGACCCAACTCTACTTGTATGAATAAATCTACAAGACAAAAAAAATTATAGATCTGATACCATTATAAAATTCAATAATGTTGTAGCTTTTTTTCTTAACAAGATGAATCAAATGTAGAATACCAAAACTGAATATATTTAGAATGATGAGTACCAGATGTGTAGAGTATTTTTAATTGAAATACAAAGGTCAAGAAATAGATAGAGTTTATTAATATCTATACTAGCAAAACATGATAATCTAAGTTGGTAGGCCGAGTGTGAATTCAACCAGGGTAATGCATGATAGACACCCAATGAAAAGTGCAAAGTAAGAGAGAAGATAAGATTAAATGTTTCACTATTTTTCAAAGAAAAATTACCAAATTGAGAGTAAGCTCTTTACTAACTAAAAATAATGTTTTGCAACAACCCTTAGATAGAAGATACACAATAACTCCTAAATATCACAAATCATTCTTTTTTCATAATAAAAGACAAATAAAACTTATTCTTTGAAATTTTTGACACCACAACAAAATGAAGTCATGAGTCTAAAAGAGAACCTAGAAATGTGAGCCTCCTTTGTTTTCTTTTTACTAATAACTCTTTTCCAAGTTCTTGTTTTTCCCAAATTCATTACCCTTTTCTTTTTCCTTGTCTCTGCTTTTTTTTTTTTTTTCCCCAAACAACAAATTTAGAACCTCAATGGTAATTAATTCTAAGTAAATCCAGTATAGGGATTTTGTAATTTGTATATCGTAAATCACAGGATAAGGGGCAGCTAAAAATTCCAAGATTTCTGACACTGAAATAAGAGGTAGACATTGATGCTATCCTCCTTGGATATCCAGAAAATAAATTGTGTTGCTAATCAAGTAGGGGTGATAGGAGAAATTAGCAGCGGTTGCTCCAATAATTACTCATCCTTTGAAAGGTCATATCCTTTCTTATCTACTCACAATCATAACAAAGCTCATCCCTTGACCTCAAAGGAAGAAGTTGAGTCCAATCTCAGTCTGAATGGCCCATGAAAAACTAAGACTCCTCCTACACTTGTTCTATTACTACCTCTATGCCATATCTGTGATGCTCTCTTTTTTTCTGTCATGTGTTTCCATTTTTTTATGTAACTCATTGTATTCCCAATATAGTAAGATTCCCACTAAGATTTTGGAGTGAATTATAAAGAGATATAAGTTGAGTTAGAAGCTTATTTAAATTCCACTATATCGTTTCCTTAAATTTAGTAACCACTCTTTCAAATGCTAACACACTACTTATTTAATTAAACTCTCAAGTTAATTGTGACTTACATAATTGATTGAAAATAATTTAAGAAATTTATAATTAAAAATTATTGACAAAAATTTAGGGTTATGATATCCTTCCCCCCTAATAAATTGCATTTTCCTCGATGCCTTACAAAAATGTATCATCAACCTACGCAAACTGACATTTTCATATAAGGCATTCTTCTCTTTCTTTCTTTTACAACTACTTAATTTAACACAACACACACACACACGTCATTAAAAAATAAATTCCAACTTTTCCAAATATATTGAAAACACACATTTAAGTCGAGTATATTTAATCTAAATATGACATTCACATGCATCTAGAACTATTTCTAAATAATTTACTTGCACATTTAACCAGGTGCCTCCCAAAGATAATAAATACACATGTATTAAGTAATAACTTCAAGAACAATTCATATGTGAGTGTGTGAATTCCATTACTACCTTACAATTTTACAAAGTAAGATTAACTCTCTCTGACAATATTCTCCCTCTCATATGATGTGTCATTCCATCTGTTGTATATATAGGAACAACACAGAAGCATTAGTTCATGTCACTATCAAATTAAATGAAAATATAACATTCTCCTATCCCAATGCTTTTAGAAATAACTTACATAATACCCTTAAGTAGTAATAAATTCAATACTATAGACCTATGCTTAATGTACCATATTGTGACATCACATTGAATTGATCACATTTTTTGATACTTTGTATTATTTCTATCACACTCATATGTAGACACTCACAATATTTTTAGCTCAATCGTAATGTCAATACTTCATAGAAGTGTTGAACCTACAACTGATTGGAGAGATTGTTGAAACAGTGATTGAGGATCACATGAAAAGTGGTTGTATAGATATACAATATGTTAAATCAGTATTATGTTGTCATTGATGTCAACTAGTTTCATATTAGTTTGACAAGTACTTATCTTATAAGTTATCATATCGAGACATTTGAAGAATGGTGGAAGATGGTCACAGCAGATGAGGTTAAGGAATGTATTGGATAACTTATTGATGAGTCTCTGATCTCATTATATTGACTTTAGTATGTTGTATTCATCTATTATGAAAAAAAGAACTAATAGACACAAAGCAGTGTTGGTCGGTAAAAGAGAATAGTTTAATGTTTACCGAGAATATTAGTGTAAACACCGATGATAGTATACACCGACGCAGTGTGTTGTATACTGAGCATAGTTTAACCAATGAAGGTTTACCGATGCATTTCTTTGTTAACTAAGGAGAACAAAAAAGTATTTAATGATATTGTCGGCTAGACAATTTGACGACAAAATTGATGAGTTGGAACCTCAAAATCAAAGTGAAAAGTTAAAGTTTGTTACATGGATCTACAGCTAACAAAATTCAAGGAAGATCTGACGAAGGTGATTTAAACGTGTTATTGACACATCAGCCAAGGAATTTTTAAGCGGCAAAATCAGTGGATATGATTAAGCGGCAAAATTTGATGGATGAAAATAAAATGGCTTACATGTTTATTTAAGGAAAAAGAAAATACATTGTATTTTAATTAGAGAAGAAGAAGAAGAAGGATATACTATAGAAGTGGAGCGTGAACCAGTATTCATACATTTCTGATCAAACAGGTTACTGAATCGAGCTACAGAAACTGAGCTACATAGTGAACAAACTGAGCTACACAGAGCATAGAACTAATTATTTGTAAGTGATATTGATATTAGATCTGAAGTGATATAATGGTCAGAAAACATTGTTGAGAAAAACATTGATCTATAATCTATAATTTGTTGTATTAAGGCAGATCAACCTACTGTTACTTTCTAATAATTGTGAATAGTGTAAATCTCTTAACCGGGTGGACTTTTAAGTCTTATTTATGTTTCATTCTAACAAGTGAAACATTGTTATCCTGTAAACCCTCTCAGTGAGTGATATGGTGGTTGAAATACGACTTCTAGTGTAAAATCCTCTAACTAGGTCACACCTAACAGTGTGTATTGTAACCTTTAACAGGGTTGGGTCCTCACAAGCCTCACTTCAAAAGAGTGAAATTTTTGGGTTGTCAGTTCCCAGGTGGTTTTTCCCTTAATAGGGTTTCCATGTTAAAATCATTGTGTTATGTGTTGATTGTGATATCTGTTTGCTATCATTATTACATTTTAGCTATTTGGTTTAATCAGTAATTACAAAGAGCTATGACTGAAGATCGGTAAAAACACTGACAGTGAACTATATATTTGTTTACTGACTGACAGAAATTTGAGAAATAGTATTTTGGATTACTCATTTTGTTTTGGGACTTGGATAACTAATTTACCCCCTCTCAGTTATTCTAACAAGAAGAAAACTTTGAATTTTCTATATTCAAGAGTAAAAATAATCATTTGAAAAATGAAAATTTTCAATTAAAATAAGCTCTTGTTCACAACTTGATCATAAGTAAATTGTTCATATGCACCATCTAACATGTGGTACTCACTAAATAAGTAAATCATCCATGCATCCCTGCAAATCACCTGAAAAAGTTAGTGGATCCATTTTTCCATTTATGTCACCTAGGCCCTCACTCTCATCTTGTCACAACAATATTCATTTGAGAATTTTTTTTCCACTTATTTCATCATAGCATTTATATTTCATCTCTAAAACAATATAAGTCCCACAAATCTTACATCTTAATATGAATAATCATTCACAATTTCATCAATGTAATGCTAGTGTGCTTACCTAAGCATAAGCATCCCAATACTTCATGATATTTCATCACTATATATATCAATAGATCATGTATGTTATATATCTATAAAATTGCATCCAAAAACATAATCATGAAGGTCAATCATGAAACAAGATACATAAGCAAAATCGTACCTCTATCCTTCTATAGGTCCTTGGCTCCTAGGACACGACCATCTTGAGATAGGAGTGTGTCCTAGACCCTTGTTCATTCTATCCAAAAATAATTACACTTGTGGCTCAAACACTTGTCTAATCAATCCATAAATCCTTACACTTCCTTGGGATTCCATCTACTTACATAATTTCCAACCCTACAATGCCCAAAAAATAAAAGGCAAGGTGTTCTTTGTGCATCCATGAAACTCTCTATTATTCGTGGATGTGGTAGGGAGATGGAACATGGGTAGCATATTTAAGAAAACATATGCAAACAAGCTTTGGCCAAAGCATATTTTTATCACCAGGAATGAAAATTGGCAGGTAGAGAAACATCCCTTTCTACCCTTCCCCGTTTACTTCTTCCACATTAGCACCCTCACTAAAAGGTAAGCTTTCTAATACACATACATAGTACAGAAATGATACAAACATAACTATATCATTTATTTATTTCCATTTAATGTTGCATTAACAAAAGCATAAAAGTCACACAAGAAATCAACTAGTCTAATGAATTATGCCTTTTATCATGAGAAATCATAAGACGTCATAAGAAAACAAATAAGAAGAAAGAGGTGTTGACCATTCTATCAAGAACACCATTAGTGCATCATTACAAAATAATTCCAGCTCATTATCATCAAGAAATTCCAACCTACTCAGCTAACATCAAGTTCAAATACCTCAAGTATAATTTCACACAATGTCTCATGCATCATTACCCATGTGCTGGTAATATCATATTAGGGTCATAAAATGTACTTTTCACATGGATTCATCATCTCATGAATATCCATGCAATGCTCCTCATAGCATAAAAAACTCACATCAAATAATATTGATCAATGTTAGTTATTTCTTATAATGCATTTCTAATATTCACATCCATGTGCATGGTAATGTATTTCATCATTTAATAATTGATAAAACATATTTCAAGAAAAATATGAATGCAAGAATAAGAATGGTATGTTCTTCACAATCTACTCCCTTATACATTATATCAATGTTCCACACTAAAAATGAGAAAGAACATCACTTCACATCACAAGGCTGGCAACAAAGAACACACATCCTAATCACCTCAAGATCATAAGAAATCTTAGAATCAAAGTTCACAAATTTCAATTCAAAATACTAAAAATTGAGAAAATCAGTAGAAATAATGTGAACAAGAACCACATTTGATAGATACAGAAAAAATAAAAATAAAAAGAATTGGTGGCTATATGGTCACAAGAAAACTTAAAAATTTCAAGCTAGCCCTTCATCACTTTCAAAGCTCACCAAAGTTGAAATAACATAACCAATTGAAAATCAATCACATATACAGAGAGAATAACACTAGCCACAATGAGGGAGTAGAAGCTACACATCACCTTTCATCCCATGTGTGCTAAAGGACATGAACATACTTCTAGAACATATATCTCATATGTTACATCATCATGTAGTAACACATTCAATTGGTTAATACAACATATAATTGTTAATTCTCTTTTTTTGAAATCACATGCGATAAAGGATGAGACATAAATATATTTTCACAAAATTTCTACAAATTTACATTTCATATAAAACATGATTTTTTTTTCCCCAAGAATTTCATAAGGATCTAATATTAAAATCCTTTCATAACACATGCAAAAATATATTACAATAATACATATTTCCATAATTTATCACAAGCCAAGTCCAAAATTTTGGCAAGCACTCATACCTTTATAGCATATCCATCATCATTTAACTACACAATAACTCATAGAATTTTATCTTCTTTCTTTAGTACACATATGTAGATAAATAGCCATTAAATTTTTAAGTGTATCCCACACACAATGCAACACATAATTTTTCACATATTCTACCATTTTGCAATATGAGATAGAAGCAATTACACCAATCATAGGTAGACAATTTGTCAAGCTCACATAAATGTTTCAAGCTTTCATACCAAGAAATTTCATACACATAAGAGGTGTTGTCCTATAAGTGTTTATTTCCCACTCTATAATGCAAATTGAGGAACATGCTTTCCTTTCCAATATAGAATAATTGTAACTATAAGAACACTAAACAACCCACAATATACACTTACATTCATAGACTAAGCATTAGTTGACTTACAATTTATGCAACTAAGGGTCACAACTAAGCATAGTGAACTCAAGGCCCTAAAGTGGAACCTAGAGCTTTGATACCATATGTAAGAACCAAAAACCTTGATATTTTTACCACATCAACAATATCCACAAGACAAGGGAGTCAGCCAACTAAGTCAATATCAAAACCACATTTTGACAAGACAAAAGTAATTTCCATTGAATTAAAAAGAAGGAATACAAGGTTCGACCAAACCGTCGAAAGGATTTAAGCAACACAAGAGTCCATAATCAAGAAGAGTGTCGACCAACTATTGAATACACCCTAAAACATCACATAACATAATACAATAATAATTTTGACAGAGTAAAAAATCACAAATACCAACTAAGAAGAATTTAGATTGACTTGTTGAAAACATCAATGTATGGCTAGAAAGAGTACATCCAACATGAACATAATTTTACAAGGTAAAAATATTTTACAAGATCCATTGACTATCATAAGTTACAAATATCATTATATTAGACCTCTGGTCGATAAAAAGAAAAAATAATCTTCTAAGCATGCATAACTTCCTAATAGGAGCTCCAAACACCTATTCAAAACAAAACATTAAAGTGTGAGAATACTATAGGAGTGTGTTTCCACCCTACCATGAAGCAATTACGCTTCCCTAGAATCTTTCATGACACGAAAGATACCTAGCCCATCTTGAGGTTGTCTAAGCAAGAAAAAGTGACAGGAGTAATAGAATTTGTACAACCCATCATACTACTCTCAACATTAATATAATGACCTCAATTCATAAAACTAAACTCTCTTTCAATCAATAAGTATCCCAGATGCAATCATATTATGAAATCATTTCATAGACATAGGTGTACACAAGATGCATATAAAAGCTACATAAGTTGCAATTCTTTCTATTTGATACTTTTTCATAGAAATTGATTCCATCTAAAAACATATCAAAAATAATAGTGAAGAAGTCAAGCATTCTCAATACATGTGGAAATTTTAATAATTAGAAAGATCAAATATATTCTTTAAAAGTTCATTAATCTCATCATTAGCACATCTAAAATTCACAACGAATCATGACCTAAAGGTATTACTCTTATAAACATGTAAATAATCTAGCACTCAATATGAAAAATGCATGCTCCCTTTCTATAGTTCCAAGACATCAGCCATTAAAAAAACATTATTGAGTAACCATTGCTTTCACTCATTATGTAAATTTTTCAAGATTATGAACATGTCTAAGTTAGTTCGAAAAGAAAAATTATCTGTATGTCTCTAGTATTTTCTACTTCCTAGTTCCACCTTTCAACATAATCTAGTCTCATAATTCTATGTTGTAAACACTAGAAGGAATTCATGTAATTATGAGAACAGTTTGCACGAGAACAAATAAGATTACGCTTGGTCATATAACTAGACTTGCACTAATAACTATCCATAACAACATCCATGCATTAACATCAAACAACCTCGAAGTCATATTTTATTTACTTCCTTTTTTGTGTGTTTCTTTGAAGGTAAAATTTCCTAAGGTAGCTAATTTTCACACATACATCCACATAAGGTAAGATATTTTCATCTTTTAAGAAAGTCACAGCCAATTTAATAATAACCATAGCATACCTCTTCAACTAATTACAATCTCTCAAGATTCAGAAGTAACTATATTTTGTAATGAAGATTGGCATCTCAAATTCAAAGTCTTACATCTATGACTATAACTAGGAAGGCATTTTTGAGTTAATTTCAAGTGTAGATGTTTAAAAGATTAACATGAGTTGCAACATTCTTATTACCCAGCTAGAAATAGTTGTATTGCATGAAATACTCAACTTATTTTCATGTATGACCTATACTCATGTAGAAAATATGTCGGCAACACAACCAAGAGTTTAACTAGCATCTTAATAACAAGGTGTGCAGGCAGGGAAATGACACTAACGATAATTGTGTAAATTGTCTTTACACTTGTCAATCGAATTCACTTCATATTTTATAAAGTCCTCTATAGAAAATACATTTTTCACAAATATTTGGGTGTGCTCCCATATTTATATTCATACTACACCTTGGAAATTTTTATAGTTCTTCAATTTTGAGACAAGATTTATATTGCAATCTCTTTACATGGACCCAACTCTACCTGTATGAATAAATCTACAAGAAAAAAAAATTATAGATCTAATACCATTACAAAATTCAATAATGTTGTAGCTTCATTGTTTAACAAGATGAATCAAAAGTAGAATACCAAAACTGTATGTATTTAGAATGATGGGTAGCAAATGTGTAGATTATTTTTTATTGAAATGAAAAGGTTGAGAAATAGAAAATTTTATTGACATCTATACTAGCAGAGCATGAGAATCTATGTTGGTAGGCCAAGTGTGAATTCAAACCAGGGTAATGCATGATAGACACCCAATGAAAAGTGCAAAGTAAGAGAGAAGAGAAGATTAAACATTTTACTATTTTTCGAAGAAAAATTACCAAATTGAGAGTAAACTCTTTACTAACTAAAAATAATGCAAAAACCCTTAGAAAGAAGATACACAATAACTCCTAAATATCATAAAGAGTTCTTTGTTCATAATAAAATACAAATAAAACTTATTCTTTGAAGTTCTTGACACCACAACAAAATGATGTCATGAGTTTAAAAGAGAAGAACCTGGAAACATGAGCCTCCTTTGTTTTCTTTTGTATCATCTTAAAATGGAAGCACTTCCATGTTAAGAACATTTAGCCCTCCTTAGGGGGTGTTTTGGGCCATCATCATGTTATCCTCTATTTTATGCCCCCTTCCCATCTTCTGTGCCTATTTAGAGCTCTGTTTGGGCCTCCCCGGACACTAATTTTCTTACCTGGCACATTTTCTAGGGATCCTAAACCCCTGGGGAAAGGTCAAACTCAACCTTGATCTAGGTCAAAGTTGACCTTGACCTTTCCACAAGTCCCCCTTTTCATCAAAAAGTTTTTCGGATGTGGGGGGAAACTCAAAAGTTTCTTTTCTCGCTTTTGGGTCGATTATTTCGGGTTTCAGAATGCTAAACTCTTAAATTATATTTAATATGGGTCCATTTCTAGGGTTTTGCACTTAATGGGAATTTATTTATCATATGTCAACCTCTCTAGAAGTTTGTGCCCTAACTTGTATAAAAGGAAGCCTTCCTCTCTCATTTTGACCTATCCACTTTCATGATCAAGAAATCAAGTTTTGAGATCAAGTTTTCAAGGTTCTTTCAAGCCATCATCCTTCAAGAAAGCATGCAAGCATTCAAGTTCTCCATTGAAGATCAAGGATTCAAGCTTTCAAGTCTTTTGGAGGGATTTGGTTCAAGCATTCAAGATTCATCATTCAAACCCTAGATCTATCCATCATGGTGGTGTGATCTTGATGTAGGAGTATCTTGGGTCCTTGGCAATCCTATCTCACCAAAAAGATGTTTGAAGTTTTATGTATTACTTAGTTCATACTTTGACTGAGTTGGTTTGGTGTTTCTTGGTTTCCTTTGTTTACCTATGTTGGTTCACTAATAAATTTGGGGCCATTTTGCGATGGCTATGTGTCGCCATTGCGACGGCTATGTGCCGCTATAGCGACAGTGATAGATGTCATAGTTTTTTAGTCGCAAATCACGACGTCTATGGGTTTCCATCGCAATTGTGATACCCTACCATCACAATGTCACTGCTTCACCCATTCAGCGCCTCCGTCGCATTGCGACGGCAGGGCGTCACAATTGCGACGGTCCTCCGAAGCAATTGCGACAGGCCTGGGCATCGCCAATATGGCACCGCTGTCGCATGTCTTGGGAGGACTATCGCAATTACAATGGTCCTCTGAAGCAACTACGATGGGCCTGGGCATCGCCAATACGGCGCCGCCGTCGCATCTCTTGGGAGGGCCGTCGCAATTGCGACGGTCCTGGGTAGAATTTTAAAAAAAAATTTATTTAATACATTGCTAATGAACCACATTAATGCTTTTTTCCTTCAACAAATGAGGACAATCACTCTAAAGACAACATGATAATGTACACTCACTGTAAGGACAGTCACAAATGAGGACATCTCATAGTGACTATCCCTTGTGTGATTGCCACTTGAATGTATTGCTATTCAGCCACATTAATGCTTTTTTCCTTCAACAAATGAGGACAGTCACTCTAAAGACAACATGATAATGTACACTCACTGTAAGGACAGTCACAAATGAAGACATCTCACAGTGACTGTCCCTTGTGTGATTGCCACTTGAATGTATTGCTATTCGGCCACATTAATGCTTTTCTTCTTCAACAAATGAGGATAGTCACTCTAAAGACAACATGATAATGTACACTCACTGTAAGGACAGTCACAAATGAGGACATCTCACAGTGACTGTCCCTTGTGTGATTGCCACTTGAATGTATTGCTATTCAGCCACATTAATGCTTTTCTTCTTCAACAAATGAGGATAGTCACTCTAAAGACAACATGATAATGTACACTCACAGTATATGTATATATGTATAAGATGGTGTCCTAAGCTTCTCTTTCACTAATCCTTGATATCTGACCTAATTACGAAGACTAAAGATGTCAACTTGAGAACAATAAGCTCAAACTCATTATTAGATAGACACAAGCTCAAGGCCAATGCGTAGTCTATGCTAAACCAAGGATGGTGATTCCTTCAGTTTTATACATATAATTAAAGGAAAATAAAATAATGATTAACTTTTGTTCGTAGCTACCCACCCTTACCAGATGAAGGCCTAAAAACTATCACTAGACTTTACTATGCACATTTGTGTACTCAAATTCAAATCTCATTTGATCAATATCATGCATTATAAAGGACACAAACAACTCAGCATAACCGTCAACAAATTTATCAAATGCTAGCTTCCATAAAATGGTACGACATCAAGTTTATCAAGCTTTGCTAGTTGATAATACAAGTCAACAAAAATAAAGATAAATGAATTTTGATTTCCTTATGTGGGTGGGGGTTGAGTGGTAGCAGACCAATGACTTCATCTAAATTGAGTGGCAAGGTTCAACCTTCTACACCAAGTACTCATGTACATAAATAAAAATGTTGCTTCTAAAGTATGACATGACCTAGGACACAACAGAAAAACCAAGACTATACTTGAACTAATAAAGTCTAGCTTTACATTTTTGTTATGATGTATTCCAAATGTATGGTAAAAGTTCATAAATCAGGCATATACTTTATCAATCGTAGGCTATCATATAAGCTCCATATTTTTAAAAATATATGGCATTGAACTTTCACAAGTCTAGCTAAATTAGCTAAATACTTCTTAGAATAAACTTCAAATGGATTGGAAGAAATCAGAAATCATGGATTACTTCAGCAATTCAAAGACTATCATATAAGTTCTATATATTGCAATAGAGTAGATTCTATGATAAACCTTAAAGAAACATTACAGCTTTTGCTCAAGCCAACCAATTTCAATCAATATTCATATCAATACATAGCACCCAGTCTAAGAACACCCAAATTAGCATACTCTTGCATGGTTATATCTTTTCTCAGAAATTTATAATAATACATGAATTCACTGAATTCCAGTTTTACTTGACCTTTTGGCACCCAAGACATGCATTGCAAACTGAAAGAATGTCATCCCCCAGTCTTGACCGTAAATGCTTTCACAATTTTCCTATCTAAAACACAGACCATCAATCATCTTATGAGTTGAGCCCTTGCAAAGGATTGAGATCAGCAATCTGAGTTGCTCTTGAACAATCAAGAACATTTTGTAAGTAATAACTTAATAAAACAATGATTTTTTTTATAAAAAAAAATTAGTTGGTTAAGTGACAAAGCAACAGTCTCTTTGTCTGAAAACTATCACATTAGCAATTATATTGACAAATCAGAGAAATGTCCATTTTAAGAACATCAAGTTCTTCATACAAACCTCATAAAAGAAACAGTAATTATTATAATAAAGAGAAACTTCTAATAAAGGGTTTGACCAGAAGAAAGAGATCTAAGAATAACCTTAATACAGTGATAAATATTTGTCGAGAAGATGCAGCAATTTGCTATTCAGAACCATAGCAATGGAAATCAAATTAATAGCAAGCAAGACAATAATAGACACTAACTTTAGGAGTTCATTTCAGCAAGCAAACAATAATAATAGCAAGCAAGATTAATATATTTAGCAGTTCATTTCATCAAAAGCAGAGGAAAGAAATACACAACAACAGAAAGACATACATCTGAAAGATAATCAATGCCTTCATCAACAGCAGATAAAGATAGACTCAGCAGTAGCAGCAATAAATTAGCAGAGGAACATTGATACATGTTTACAACTATCACTGTGATATTACAAGGAAACCTACATAAATCTATCACAACAGCATAATCAAAGTCCTCAAACACATTCAACAATTCATCTCAACTATAGAATCATACGTATCAAAACTACAGATTAAGCATTCATCGACACAAGAGATCAAACCTCCAACATAGCATTAAGCATTCATCAACACACGAGATCAAACCTCCAAACTAAGATTTACATGTAGCAAGGGCATGACTACAATGATTTGGATGGTTCATGACAAGAATTCACACATCTACTTATATTGCTATAAAATAATGTGCTATAACCCTACAACAACTCAAGCAACTAAAAATAGGTCCAAAATCCAAGGTAATATAATTTGGTTGTGAGACACCTGCCTATAAATTTTAGACCTTATAAACTTTACAAAATATCCTTAAAGAGTGAAAATCTTAGTAGAAAATATTGCAAGGTTACATATAGAAATGTTCATAACACACTTACCTTTTACGAATCTAATATTGTGTCACTAAATAGGACTGTATACATAAGAGGCATTCAATTTTTTATGAAATGAGATTTTCTTAGCCAACACAAACTTAGCTTAAGACAGATTCCTTCTATTACAAAGCATCTCTCTACTTCATACCTCCATATTCCTGCTAGCAATTTCATCCATTTGTTGAAGATGTTGCTACCTCCCGTGCTCATCTTCCTTGAATCAAAGATGAAGCTTGACCACTGAGCAAATACACCGATTCTGCAAATGCCTCAATTGTTTTTGAAATTCTAAAGCTTCAGCCCTATATGTTGTTGTTGCTTCCCTGCCATGCAAGAAAAACAAGACAAAATAATTAATATGCATTAAGCTAGTGACACAGCTAAGTATGAAAAATGCTCCAAGTTATGATAAAATTGTGAAAATAATTTAAACTTCAAAATTCTACGTCTCTAACAAAGAGCCACAATGCAATGATGGTTGTATATAAATTTTCATGCAAACTAGTTCATTCAGAGTGGTAAAATATGATTGCATCCACATTAGTTAAACTACCTACAGTTTTTGAAATCTATGCTAGATCGATCATCTTGACTTTTTTGGAGAAATTTTTGCTTCAGTTCTGAAATATAAGACTCAAATAACAAGTTCTGTACAAAATTTGAGACATTACTAATTGAGGAGAATGTGTATTTTTATGGCACTGAAAGTTTGTGTCTTACAGGCAATGTGCAAGACTATTTATCAAAATGGTTTTATGAAAGCTCCAGGCTATATATGTTATAGTGGAGAAAGTTCAATATGTTCCAAACTTCCAACAAAATAATCAGATGCAATATTTCTTTAGTGTTAGTAATTTATAGTAGCTCCAATGGCATCCAAGACCTTAAAAAATAAAAGAAATTTTCAAAATTAATATCACTAGAATACTTCCATTTTCACACACCAACCTTTGCATTATTGCTTGTTTGTTTCAGGTATGCACCTTATTTTTATTGGCATATAGAAAGGCTAAAAAACCAACAAGGATGAAGTATCAAAGCCACAAACTCTAGCCACTGGAACTTCTAACTTCATCGTGACTACATATCAACTATCAGATACACCAATGACCCAATTATATTTAACATTTATGAAAATCAAATTAATTTGGAATTGAATACTAAGCACAATTCCATTAGGAACATGATAACATATTCTTAAGAAATAATGCTCTACAATAAAAGTGGCTATTTCTGCACCAAACACTCTAGTAATAGGGGTCTCATGACTAAACTGAACAAGAGAGCTTACATCTGAATGTGTGAAATATCTAGAGTTTCATGTGTGAAGTCTGATAGAAGCTCTTTATAACAGGAAAGAAAAAGGTAATAGCAATTAACCAATCAACAATACACAAAAATCAGAAAATAGCAATTATCAAATCATAAACTTATAAAGAAATCAAATGATCAGAAAGAATAGAGTGCTCTATTTATTATTGAAGGCTCTATTTCCTTTACAACTTGCATACCACAAAGAAATAATCTCAATATTAAAACCTTGGTGCCTAGAGATTGACGATGGTGAAAACTACATTTTACTGATTGTACCATTAATTTTCTTTATTCGAATTAAGTCTAACGAGCTAAAGGAAGCTATTGGAGCATGAATCTATGTTTTAGTTACAATAATCCATGCAAGCAATTTATTATGCAAACAAAGTGACTAAAATAAGATTACTATTTGATTGGTCATTTCCATTTTTGTCAGTGGTTTTTCGATTTGGGTGAAAAAAGAAATTCCCATAATTAGTCTCTCATCTAAGGTGAGCGGTATACCTTGCCTAGAATAGTAGGGCATTCAGGTAAGGGAAACAATTGGATTTGGAAAAATTAGGTTTCTTAATGCATGGCGATCTCTCTTTGGTTAATGACCATCTATCTTTTGAATCAAGTTGATTAGGTTAATATCTAAATGCGCAAATAGTAGATATTCTAAGATGGTCCTGGATAGAATTTAAAAAAAAATTTATTTAATACATTGCTAATGAACCACATTAATGCTTTTTTCCTTCAACAAATGAGGACAGTCACTCTAAAGACAACATGATAATGTACACTCACTGTAAGGACAGTCACAAATGAGGACATCTCACAGTGACTGTCCCTTGTGTGATTGCCACTTGAATGTATTGCTATTCAGCCACATTAATGCTTTTCTTCTTCAACAAATGAGGACAGTCACTCTAAAGACAACATGATAATGTACACTCACTGTAAGGATAGTCACAAATGAGGACATCTCACAGTGACTGTCCCTTGTGTGATTGCCACTTGAATGTATTGTTATTCAGCCACATTAATGCTTTTTTCCTTCAACAAATGAGGACAGTCACTCTAAAGACAACATGATAATGTACACTCACTGTAAGGATAGTCACAAATGAGGACATCTCACAGTGACTGTCCCTTGTGTGATTGCCACTTGAATGTATTGCTATTCAGCCACATTAATGCTTTTTTCCTTCAACAAATGAGGACAGTCACTCTAAAGACAACATGATAATGTACACTCACTGTAAGGACAGTCACAAATGAGGACATCTCACAGTGACTATCCCTTGTGTGATTGCCACTTGAATGTATTGCTATTCAGCCACATTAATGCTTTTCTTCTTCAACAAATGAGGATAGTCACTCTAAAGACAACATGATAATGCACACTCACTGTGAGTGTGCATTATCATGTTGTCTTTAGAGTGACTATCCTCATTTGTTGAAGAAGAAAAGCATTAATGTGGCTGAATAGCAATACATTCAAGTGGCAATCACACAAGGGATAGTCACTGTGAGATGTCCTCATTTGTGACTGTCCTTACAGTGAGTGTACATTATCATGTTGTCTTTAGAGTGACTGTCCTCATTTTGTAAGTGTACATTATCATGTTGTCTTTACAGTGACTGTCCTCCTTCAAGTGGCAATTACACAAGGGACAATCACTGTAAAGACAACATGATAATGTAGAGAAACGTTGTCATTTGTATTTTCAACAATGCTGAGAGAGGTTCCCTCCACGAAATCACAGCTACAATTTCTGAGTACGTTGGGTTTATTTTTCTTTTGTCATTATTATGTAATCTGGTATTCAGCTGTTAGAGAGCTAAAATACCCAAAAATGAGGACATATCTATGTTGAATTTATTGTTAGCGGCTTTGGTTATTTAGAATGCTTCCCCACAATACTTAATAGGATGCATTTGGTTTTCAAAGCTTTCACTGACTTGGATTCAAGATTCTGAGACTTTCACGTGCCTTGCTTCAGTTGTTTCCGCAAACAAATCGTGTGCCTTTTGTATGCTTCCACATTTTATATACATGTCCATCAGGGTAGTCACCACCACTATATTTGACAAAAACCCATCTTCAATTACTTTTTGGTGAATTTCCCTACCCTGTTCTATGACTGTACCTCTAGTTTTAATGTATAAAAATGACCCAAATTTCAAAGGAAGTATATGATAAATTCCACCTAACACTTCCTAATCCCTGGACAGTGTCTTCTTACACTTTGAAACAAACAATTCCAAAGGGAATTAGCCTCTAGGGCTCTGCAACACCCAAACCCACAATTCTTGGCTCTAAACCCTTCTTAACTAGGGCATTCTCAATCACCCGATTCTACACCCTTCAAATCCAAATTAGTGGATGATTCACCATCTCACAAACATTATACAATGTTCCACATTATAACAATCCACCCTTGCTTGGATAGATCACTCACTGCTATACATTAGCATTCAACTCAAGGTAATTTCCCACAGTTTATCCTGTGATCACACTGTTTTCCACAAAACTTTGCCTATGCAATGTCAGTACTTCATAATACAAGTTAGTTATTGTCATCCCATGAATATTAGGCCTTCTATGTTACAGCAAAATCAAAGTAAACTCATTCAAAATGGTTTAGAATGGATGAAAGAAATCCTTCTAACTCATGTATGTGTTAGTTCAAACAAATGAGGATAGTCACTCTAAAGACAACATGATAATGTACACTCACAGTAAGTGTACATTATCATGTTGTCTTTAGAGTGACTATGCTCATTTGTTGAAGAAGAAAAGCATTAATGTGGCTGAATAGCAATACATTCAAGTGGCAATTACACAAGGGACAGTCACTGTGAGATGTCCTCATTTGTGACTGTCCTTACAGTGAGTGTACATTATCATGTTGTCTTTAGAGTGACTTTCCTCATTCTGTAAGTGTACATTATCATGTTGTCTTTACAGTGACTGTCCTCCTTCAAGTGGCAATTACACAAGGGACAGTCACTGTAAAGACAACATGATAATGTAGAGAAACGTTGTCATTTGTATTTTCAACAGCGCCAAGAGAGATTCCCTCCGCGAAATCACAGCTACAATTTCTGAGTATGTTGGGTTTATTTTTCTTTTGTCATTATTATGTAATCTGGTATTCAACTGTTACATAGCTAAAATACCCAGAAATGAGGACATATCTGTGTTGAATTTATTGTTAGCAGCTTTGGTTATTTAGAAGTTTAATTTTATTTGTTCATCTTTCAAGCATAAACGTTTTGTGGACCGTAACGTCTTCATTGTTTCAGGTATGCAATGAAACAGCCCTAACTTGCGACTACCTTCACAGTACTGCAAAACCGAAGAGGGAAAAGCAAGTTAGGATGGAAATAAACAAACTTAAAACTCAGACTTAAGAAAGATGAAGGCAATGCTTCAAAAGGCCGATGCCCTAAACATGGGAAAACACAATACCACCATTAAACGATGCCCTAGTCACCGTATCAATGCTGCCAGCTCTGTACCAGTATGCTGACTACTCACTTTCATCCTGTGATAAAGGTAACTTCATTAATCATACTTGAAATGGCAGCATACGAACTAAAGCTGATGAAAAGTTTAAAACTACAGATTACAAATGTAGTAGTTTCATACGAAAAGAACTTGATGTCTGAAATTTACCATTAGAAGTATCCAAAGGAATACCACTTTACTGTTGAACTTGGAGAATCGGAGATGATCTACACAGCAAGGTTCAACAGTTGTAAGGACTGTTACACCATCTTTAGCATTTGAATACATTTTCTCCTTGGCTTCTGGTGGATCCTCAAAGACCCCCAATGACATTTTCCCTACAATTATCAATTGTTTGTCAGTATGAGATATTAATAAATAAACATTAATCACAATATTAGGCAAACAATGTTCTTGATGTCTGAATCTAAATCACAGAAAGCTCTAATAAAGCAGTTCTCAGTTTCACATTAAACTAAGTTTCAATTTCAAATGGTTATAATAATTTTTGCAAGTTATAAGTAGCTGGTTATAGTATATGACATAAAAAGAAAAAAAATCATTTCTATTCTTTTCTTCTTTTTCTCTTTCAACGAAGCTTTTGCACCACACAAATGCATACCAAGAATTTCTCAGGAGGTTTCAAGACCATTGCATACCAAACTTCTTCTCTGTAGATGCTACTGTGTGTCATGGTCCAAACGGGCCCATAAATGTGGTTGAATAACAATACATTCAAGTGAAAATTACACAAGGGACAGTGACTATGAGATGTCCTCATGTGTGACTGTCCTTGTCACAAATGAGGACATCTCACAGTGACTGTCCCTTATGTAATTGCCACTTGAATGAGGACAGTCACTGTAAAGACAACATGATAATGTACACATACAATGAGTGTACATTATCATGTTGTCTTTACAGTGACTGCCCTCATGTTGTATATTCTTCTCTGTAGATGCTACTGTGTGCTAGGGAACTTCTTAGAACTATTGGTATATTCTTAGAGCTTGTTACACCTGGGATATTCTTCTCTGTAGATGCTACTGTGTGCCGTGGTCCAAACGGGCCCATAAATGTGGTTGAATAGCAATACATTCAAGTGGCAATTACATATATTATAATGTATCTGTCTAGTCCTCATGACTGCTCATAACAGTACAAGTGATATTTTTTTGGGAGTGGGGAAAGGTTCGAGACTTTCACCTGTATGAAGAATCCTTTCTACCTAACACAAAAATGCACCCCATAAAACATCTGATTGGTTCGAGTATCTTTGAACTATTTGGGTCTATTGACAACACTAGACCAGTGTATACAGAATGACTAATTTCATGCAAGACAATGTGATGCAGAGTGGTCAGCAAGAAACTTGGTCTTAAGCCCCAACCCACTTCAAGACACCAAAATGTTACACCTAAGCAATTTAGCCTCTGATTCGATCAGACCAGTTTAAAATCTCTGTACTAGAGGGACTTCAAAGGTTTCAAGATACTTCTAACACCTTATTGACTCAATCCCAACCAAGACCAAATTTCCTTTTAGGGACAAGTTCCCTGATTTTCTACCAAAAGAGACTTTATTGATCCTAGGCTTTTCCAACCCAATCAAACATTTGAAAAATCTTAAGATTCCCTAAAACATGCAGAATCATGCATTGGTTGTGTTCCAAACAACCCAAGACATCAAAATCACAAATAGACCTAGTGACTCTAGTAGGTCTCCAAAACCTGTTCTGCAGCAATAACTCTTCAATTTGACAAAGGACCTTATGAACTTATATGTTTTTTGAGTACCCTTTTTGATGTTCTAACAATCCTCCAACTCCCAGACCCTGACTCCACTCCAGCATATCAATGTCCTTATTGAGTCCACAAACCTAATGCATGCCTTTGGGTGTGGGTTCCAAAACAAGGCATTGAAAATGGGTGCATGAAACCAAGATCAAAGTTTGAAGATGTCCACCATGCTCTAAAGATCTAGATTCAACAAGGTTTGAGGTCCTTTACTTGCCGCTACCCTCTGATCTTGCATAATCCATCAACTCCTAGTCAAGAACATTGAGATTCTTGACCTAGGGCTTGCTCTCAAAATTCTCTGGCTTAGTATCCTGTTCCAAAGCTTTTAAAATATGAAAATAAACCCCCTTAACTTGCATTTTACAAAGAACAAAGGATATCCTATGGTTTATTTGCAAGTTAAGGCCATTTGAATGCAATAACCCTAAAAATGAGGGTTTGACAGAACAACAGATAAGAAAAAGGAATAACTTTGATATAAGGTGTCTTGAATCTACCAAATAAACTCTCAAAGCATAAGATATAAATACTTTAACTTCCACACTAGTCTGCCCTCCCTTTCACATCCGTACACTGTATAGTGCTTGAAGGAAATGCACAGAAAAGGCTCTGAAATAGTGGCTCTATCTGACAGAGAGTCCATGCTAGGCTTCATGACTAACCTAGAGCACATTCCTTGTTATGGAGGAAGTTTGAATGGTGAAGAACTTATGGAATGGATAGAGGACCTAGATAACCATTTTGACTACAAGTATCTTATTAATAACCATTTTGACTACAAGTATCTTATGGATAGAGGACCTTGATAACCATTTTGACTCATTTAGTATCTTATTGAGCTTCACTTTGTTTCGAGAATATAGTTTAATATTCTCTACTAAACAGGGCCAACCACGTGAAGGTGGAAGCTCATTTGGCCCCACCCCCCTCCCCCTAACATCACTCTACATTCCCCGTTAACATCTAACATTCATTCATTCTTTCAATTATTAATAAAATGTAACATTCAATCAATATCACATGATAACATTCATTAACACATTAGATTCGTTAACACGCAACATTCATCAATATGAAAATAAACACATAATTCATGAACATTCATTAGCACATAATTAAATTCATTGAGACATAAAATTCAGTCATTATCAATTAAGGTATTTAGATGACAATCATTTCTTTTTTCTCTTTCTAATTTTTTTTTCTATGTAAGCTCTAAGAGGAGCATCAGTGTTATCATCAATACCCCCCTCATCAGTTGTTTTGTTCTCTGTTCTTGATGATCTCAAATTCCTATGCTGCTACAAAGGGGGGTCCTCTACAATAACAAATAAAAGAGTTAAATTTAAAATATTTAATTATAATTGTTACAAGTATTTAATTATTTTAAAGAACATAACTGTGGCGCTCTTTAATTACCTAATCTGGCCACATCATTTTGTCTAGACTCAACCTCAACATGCTCATGAGCACCGACCCCTCGATCCTCTACAGTTGCTATACAAAATGTTACATTAATCCAAACACCAATTGTAATTACATATAAAAATTTTAATAGCAAATGTATACCTCCACCACTAGGATGCACATCATGCGAACCTTCATTATGCATAGATTGTGTAGAAGGATTGTCAGGCTGCATTCCAATATCCTACACATTGTTATCATTGCTTTCTTAAAATAGATATACTCACTTTATATTAGAACTTAACATCAAATAAACTAATTGGTAAAGTATTCAATTTGAAATAAATTTCATTTAGCTTATTTACCTGTGGCTCAGATGCATCATTATTTGAACCTTGCACACTGATTTCAGCTCGTAGCCATTCAGCCACGGCTCTATAGCCTTGTTGGAAGCCAATTCTCTTGTCCTCTTCTATGAGGCATCTATTGAACTCTGACCCCTACATTTTTGCTTGGTATGGTGAATTTTACTTGCATTGTTTGATCAAAAAAAATTTCCTTGCAATATATAAAAAAATTGATACAAGTTTTCATTTACTAATACTTACAACTCGTGCTTGAAGTTTGGAAAAACCACCAGAGCTGAGCTTGTGTGTCCCGTTCTTTTCTAATCTTTCCTTTGTTGCCTTTGATGTGTCAGGCAATCTATGAAAATTTTGAAATATGTTAGAGACCAACACAGGAAAAATTTAGAGGTTAATTAGTACATAATTACAGGAAAAATTTAGAGGTTAATTAGTACATAATTACATTCTCAAAAGTATCACATACCTTGCTCTACTCTCTACTAGTGTAATTCCTTTTTTCATGTCGGCTTTATACTTTCCATCCAAAATCAAAGCCTGCCACTCAGCCTCAAGAACACAGGGTGGACGCTCGTGCCTAGGGTTAACCTCTAAATATTTCCTGTACTGGTCCCTAATATACTTCAAACATAAACCAGCTCTTTCAAGGAGCTTGTTTCTCTCGAATGCACGAGGTCCAAAAAGCTAGGTCATACTATGTACAAGATCATCCTTCAACTTTTTATCTTGGTTATTCCACCTTTTAAGTAAAAAAAAACATGTTAGACTCATAAATGAAGAGAAGCTACCTTTAATATAGTTCAAGAAATTAATGAAAAGGAAAACTATTCTAGCAATGATATGAAATCAAAATAGTGGTTTGGGGTTTTAGTTAGGATATGATGTTCCACCATGTACGTAGGGTGGGCCCGAATATCCACAAACACTCATCACCAAGTTTTCACCAAAAAATATCATTCCCTACAAAATAATCATGGGATCATTAGTCAATGAAGAGTGATCAAAAACTAAATTACTATTATATCACTATAGAATAATAATAACTTTAAAGTACCTAGAACTTTGGCTACTTTTAAGGGAATGCCTTCATCGTCACTGATGATCAATACGCAATCCTTCACCGTTCCCATACTAGGAACACGGGAACATCCAGGAAATGATGCTGCATCAGGACTTGTTGCATCTCCTATTGCAAAAAATGAAAACCATTATCAAATGCCTCCAAGAAATAATACTTCAAGGGAAATAAATTGGTGTAGAGCACCCATGGCACAAACACAATCAAGGGATGTACATCGTAAACACATAACACTTAAACACATAACAAAAGAGAGAAAAAGAGGGATTTGTGTACCAGTAGATGGTGCAACAGTTGGTGCATTTAGGCTGCGTGTTGTTGACATGGCAGTCGGCAAGACATTTGTGGTTGTCCTGGATGGAGGCGGCGTTGTCATATCATCATGGAAAGGAGCTGAAGAATAAAATTGTTAGAGCATGCATAAATATAGAACGCGTGGACTAGCATGGACAAGATTGTTAGAGCATTAAAAAAAAAGATTGTTCGAGCATGTATTGTCAATGATTATGATCATTCCTATATATATTCAATGGAAAACACAAGTGGGGAATGGAACATGCGATCTACCTGAATCACCTACAGTACCGGCCTCATCATGGGAATGTGGTTCAAAATTATGCAAATAACTCTGTAAAGACAATGCATCCATATTTTAATTAATGTCATAAAAGAGCATAACATAAAAACCATTATTGAACTCTTGTAATAATTAAAAATTTCATTAATACTTACTTTAAAGTTTTCAGAAGTGCGCAATAACTCAGTTGCCCTATCTTTTATTTCCTGAGTCTGAGGATGTATGGATACCAAACGTAGAAGTTCTTTCCCAATTTTCTTTAGCAGCTTTTTAATGGAACCGATCGGGTCATCGGTCTCTGCTAAATCAATAAAAAAAGGGTCCACAAGGGGGGACTCCTGAGGGACTGCAGGTTGCTTTCCCTCTCTCTGACCACCAGCCCTCTGTGACAACAATAGTATTAGTATTATCAAAATTACTCCAATACAATGAAGAAAATAACATTAAAAAAATAACATTTTGCTTCTATCTAGTTTGCACAATTACAATGAGTTTTACCTGCTCATGTGTAGATGAGCTAGGAATATTGTCACCATCACCTTCGAGCGGTTGCTCCATATTGTGCCCCTGTGTCAAAGATCAAGTATAAAAATGTTAGCCAAAAATTTAATAACTAAATGGTATGTTGGAGTCATTGATTAGAAGTTGGTTTAATAGTATGTACCACCCCCATGATAGTAGCCTCGTTTGTATCTATGCGGTTCAAATTGTAATCAATAAGCAGCTCTTCCCCTGCATGTATTGATTTTATCGCACAGATGAATACACGATTTCCCTCGCGTGCCTCAAATATGCAATTGGGTTGCTTTATAGTTGACCCAGGTCATGTACTATTTATAAAACCTGCAATATTCCATGTTGCTTTTGGCCTTCCATCAATGTATATAGCCACACTTTTACTTTGATTATTGTCTTGCTGTTGTATATAATTTGCCGAGAGTGCATACCTACGCATACTTTTTTTATATTGAACAATATGCATCCAACTTTTGTAATCGTAACATGGTCCAACATACTCCATCAATTCAGAAACTTTGTTGTAAGACACCTTTATGCCGTCCATAGAAAATAGGCCCAAACCATGTAATGATGACGATGCTATGCGATATATCCTCTCGTTAACACAAAAATTAGTGTTTATTGGAGGAAGTTCCTTGGGTACCCAATGTTTCTGTAGATGTTGGTACCTCAAGGGCACCTCGATGTCACCTTTCATCTCATCATCATAAGAACAGGACCCCCCTTGAGCAAGGAAAAATTTCATGCGTGTATTGAATTTCCTTCTAGTCCTTTGACCTCTAGTTAATCTCCCTGTTCTAGATAAACTGCATGTCTCACTTTCCTCTTCTATTCTTATATTTCCCTCACTCGAGGAAGACACTTCTGACAAATACCTATTTGCTGGTACCTACAAATGGGAGAGATCTTAGAAGACATCAATCTTACTATTGATAAGTGTATTAAATAGACTTTCTATAAGGTGTATTGACTTATACCTGTCGATCCATGAGACTGTGCGGGATGCTCTTGAAAGGGGTTCAATTTCCTGCAAATGTAATTCAATTATCGTGAGCATAATCACATCATAATCATAATCACATCCATCATAAGCATCACATAAAAATTAAAAACATTAAAACGTACACATTATAACACTTAAATCAGGCTCACATTATAAGCCTACTAGGGAAGTAGGCCTACTGAAGGGCTAAAACTGGGTTTTTGTATCAGCTGATGAGTTGAGGGCTTAGTAACCTTGGGGACATGCTATTTGAAGTTGTTTGATGTGTGTGGTGGAGGTGGAGGAAACACCTAGTTAAGGTGAAGTCAAGTTTGGAGCCTATTGAGGCATTGTGAGCATTTGATAGTTTGTTGATTAGATTGCTTGGATGAATCCATTGGATGGATTGAGGGACATTGGGATTATTCCAAAGATGTAGAACGCTAAGGTGGCATAAGGATTTGGTGTGCACTCTGATAGGTTATGGAGTTGGCTTGGATCAAGGAGAGTGATCTTATGAAGATGCTTGGTTGGTGTTGTGAGAACACTTACAAATGCTTTTGACCTGAAAGAAAATAAGGCTCAATACATTCATGCATCAATATTTGTTTTAAATAGTTTTATTTAATTAATTTAGATTAGCAGTATTCTATTTGTAGTTGAAACTTGTAGCTTTTAAATAGATAATGAATAAACTATGTAACCATTTAAGACAAATATATTTCTATCAAGAAATGAATATTAAATACATTAAGGATTGATGGCATACCTTTAAATTTCATCATCATCATCCTCGTCATCATCATCATCATCATCATCATCATCCTCGTCATCGTCGTCATCATCGTCATCGTCATCATCATTGTCGTCGTTGTCATCATCATCAACATCATCATCATCAACATCAACATCATCTTCATCATCATCATCAGTAGCAGCATCATCGTCATCATCTTCTTCTTCTTCTTCATGAAAATTTGTCTCAGGAACATCATCCAATAATTGTCGATCATGATCATCATCTACATCATCTTCTACTTCTTCGGTATCTTCTTCTTCCATCGCATTATACTTTATCGGCCTTCCTCTCGGTTCATGTCTAACAACAAATGACCAACCCGGTTTATGTGAAACCTCTGAGTAAAATACCTGCTCACATTGGCTTGGAAGAACATAGGGCTCATCCCCAACTGGCTCAAACGACCTTGTATTAACCATTGTAAATCTATTATCATGTTCAATAACAGTTCTATTAGGATCATTTGGATTAAGTCGTAGCCTGTACCATTTGACAACGAAGAGTACTAATTTGAAGGAACTAAAGTCACACTCAAGTATATCATCCAAAATGCCATAGTATTGATTTTTAGACTCTTGAGGATGTAAGTCATTTCTAGATGAAATATTAGTCACTTGAAAGACTGCAGTTATTCCAGAATCACAAGTTTTCTTCATGTCATCCAACACTTTGACACGAAATTTTTGACCATTACAGAACATACCCTTGTGGTGTTTAACTTGCAATAATATGTGAAACATGTCAAAATTATTATATCGTGAGTTGATAAACATACGGGTGATTAATAATTTTGTACGTACCTGGAAATCTCTTAAACCATATGCTAAATCTATTTCCCTTTGCGTAACATTAGAATCTCCATTACGATGAGCTTCTTTAACCAATGAAGATACACCTTCCCATGTTAATGTGTGACCAGAATGTTGACATCGTTCAATCCATACCGTCATCCAATCAAGATTGTTTGCAATATACAAATGTAGTGCATCCCACTCTCGAGCAACTGTACAAAAAAAAAATAGACGACTTACAACCGATTTATTTTGAAGATTAAGAAATAATTTATTACAATAACATCTTATAATTTATTACCTGTCACTTTCCTCAATCTACCTTTCCCCATCAAGTACTCCCCTTTGAATTTTTTAAAAGGGTCGAGATCCCAAATGCGATCTACATGGATATTTGAAGCAAACTTAGGAAGATATTCAGTAATGTACACCATAGTCTGGTATACCATGTATCCCTCTACCACAGAACCCTCAGGATGTGCTCTTTGTCCAACCAAAGCCTTCAAAGATTTCAAATGCCTCTCAACCATCCACATTGACCTAGTGTGTGCAGGTCCACACAATTCAATCTCCTCAACTTGGTGTATGAGGTAGTGTTCTTGTGCATTGAAAAAAGTTGGAGGTAGACACTTTTGCATTTCACACAGTAAATGAGGAATTCTTCTCTTCCAATAGTTTATATCTTCTTTATGGATTTCTTTAGATGACAACCACCTACATTAAGAGATTCAAGTCACAAAAAATATATAAATACGAGACTTTACAAAATAATATACAATAGATTACATAGCAAGAAAAACAAATCACGAATATAATAAATATATACAACAAATTGAACAGATATTACTGCTTACCTCATGTATTTTCCAAGATCATATATCACTTGTTTGATGTTATTGTTGAAGTGCTCTGGGAGAGATAGAGGTAGCACGTACTGCAGTAATTATAAACCAATCATTTCATTATTTTCTAACATAACATAATGAATAGTACACGTAGTTTATGAATATATTGTAAATACAGAAGAACATAACTTACCTTGATGAAAGTATGCCAATCATGCATTTTGAGCCCTGGCCCAAATTCACTTTTCTTTGATATGAGATTGCTTATGTTCGCAGCAAATCCTGTGGGAAATCAAATTTTTTGTATGACTTCTTTTATGGCATCACTTTGCTGCTCCGTTAATAACCAAGGAAGGGCACTTATATTAATCTGATCTCTATTGCTATTTGAGTGAATGAAATTCTTCAGTGCATGATTGGATTCATGAATGTCATTACAAATTTTGACAATTTTTTCTTTGTCACGCCTTCCATCCAGTATTTTCCACAATGTCTCTGTTATATTCTTTCCAATATGCATAGGATCAAACAAATGCACAATTTGTAGGTCCTCGTAGTAGGGCAACCTACTAAATTGTCTAGGATAGCTTTTTAGTCCCTTTGGAAGGTTGTCAGTAGTGCCTTGACGACCTTCACGATCATCAATTACATAATTAGTAAATAAAAATCACAATAGAAATATATAAATTACAAACATAAACCATTAGGTGGAACGACATTACCTCGATGATTAATTCTATTATATTCCAACTTCCATAGGCGAGGTGTCATTCTTCGTGGCTTTGATGTAGTCTCTTCTTTCCCATTGAAAAGATGTTTTTCCATACTTCGATACTTATGATTCCTGTGGAGGAAGTGTCTGTACTCATCAAACACCTGCTTTCCTAAACTTTTTGAATGATGAGATTTCATCTTTGGACCACAAACTGGATATGCAAATTTTCCCTTTGTTTGAAGACCTACAAGATAATGATATAATTGGATTATTAAATATGTTGATTTTTATAATTAGAATTATCATGCGCAACTTGAATTCACTATAACATACCACAAAAATGTGTTAGCCCTAGGGCGTCATGTATTGTCCATACAAGTATTGCATGGAATTGAAATTGTCTTTGTCCTATTGGTCTAGACACGTCATACATAGTGACATCGTTCCATAACTCCACCAACTCGTCAATAAGAGGCTCAATATATACATTCATATCTTTAACTTGATATTTACCTACTTGAATGAACAGTAACATTACATAATTATTGTGACCATTTTACTATAAGATTTGTAAGTACATGTAAATTAATAACTATCAAATGATAAAATACCTGGAACAATCATTGCCAACATAATGTGCTCCCTCTTTATTGACATCCATGGAGGAATGTTATTGTTGATAACAAAAATAGGCCACACCGAGCAAACAGATCTCATCTCTCCAAATGGATTGACACCATCCGCTGCCAATGAAAGCCTGAGATTACGAGGTTCTTCTTTGAAGTGTTGCCACTTTTCCTCTATGTGCATAAATGTTGAACCATCTGCAGGGATTCGAATAATGTCATCTTGACTTCTATTGCGTGCATGGTAATCCATAAATTGTGCCAAGCTAGTACACCTGAATAATTGTTGCATCCGTGGAATAATGGGGATGTAACGAAGAACCTTGTGAGGCACCTTTTTTGTTATTCGATCTGTTTGATATCTACTCATATGACATACAGGGCATTGTGTTGCAAATTCATGTTCTTTATAATATATAATATGATCATTGGGACAAGCATGTATTGCTTGATACTCCATTCCAATATCTTTCATAATAGCAGATAATTCTCGATATGAGTGAGGTAGAATGTTTGATGGTGGTAACAAAAACTCACCTATCAATCTACAGCAAAAAATATAAGTTGTTAATATAAGCAATATTAGTGGTACATTATTCACCCTTTGTTAACTATAAAGACATATATGACATACCTTAACATATGTGACATTGTTATGTTGGATAAACCATTCATAACCTTCAAGTTCAACAACAACAATACAGTAGAGAGAAGAGTTGTTTGGGAGTCTTTGTATAGGGGCTCGTATGCCTTCTCAAGTAGAGGTACATCGAGGCTATCATCATCATCATGATCAGATCCGCTTGGACTAAATGTGTCATGGATCAATGTATTTATACCATCATCTTCAATTATGTTTTCTGGTGCATGATCATCATCTTCCATGGGATCATTATCTTCACCTTGGATATTCGCACCCCCATGTTCCTCCATATCATGTACTTCCCTGGGCAGATCAACCTATATAAAATTGATTAACATAAATAAACCATGATCTTCAACTCATCATCAAGTGATTTCATATGTATATAAATTGTTAAAATGATATAATGAACAACTTACCAGTGGATGATAGTCATGCCCCCCTTCAATGTGACCATTCTCCCTACAATGTCTCTTAACTGTTTTGATTAGCAGTCTTCTACAGTTTAAGCCCTTACAAATTTTGCAGGGACAATAACATTTTCCATCACCTTTTCTTTTCAAGTTAGACCACAATCTAGCGATTGTCTCCCTATTTTGTTCTTCACTTATATTATCTGACATGATCGTTCTTCACAGGAAGCAAAAATTGGGCTATGAAAACTTCGGTCTACAACTTTCAGTGACTAAGCAAAATTGTCAAAAGTACACAAATCTTCTTAGACCTAGTTAAATCCTTTAATATTTTAAAAGTCTAGTTAAAATATACATTAGATTAAAAAATATACAATTTTCATACCTGAGCGTGCGGCTACGACTAGTGCAATGGTCTTCTTGCTTAGCTCTAGAAGCTCTCTAGCAATCAAAACATATAAGCTACAAGGCCTAACAGCAATTTCAAAACATACAAGCTACAAGGCAAGACATATTACATGACATGGCAAAAGGATTAAAATATACATTAGATTAAAATATATACAATTTTCAAACCTGAGCGCGCGGCTATAACTCGTGCAATGGTCTTCTTGCTTAGCTCTAGAAGCTCTCCAGCAATCAAAACATATAAGCTATTAGAATTCATTAACTTTCTGTAATTGGAAAACTCTATTTGATATTACACCGTAAACTACTACTATTCTCTCCATAAGAACTAAGTACAAAATTCTTTCAAGTTCACATCCATGATTCCCTTTAGATTAAAATATACAGCAAAAATAAGCTAAAAGTCTAGTTAAAATATACATTAGATTAAAAAATATACAATTTTCAAACCTGAGCGCGCGGCTATAACTTGTGCAATGGTCTTCTTGCTTAGCTTTAGAAGCTCTCCAGCAATCAAAACATATAAGCTACAAGGCCTAATAGCAATTTCAAAACAAGGTTCATCAAAAGAACCAAAAACAATGTGTGCAAACAATACCTTGTGAAGTGGTATAGACAATTAGAAGATGCTACTATGTGCTAGGGAACTTCTTAGAACTGTTGGTATATTCTTACAACTTGTTACACCTGGGATATTCTTCTCTGTAGATGCTACTATGTGCTGTGGTCCAAACGGGCCCATAAATGTGGTTGAATAGCAATACATTCAAGTGGCAATTACACAAGGGACAGTCACTGTGAGATATCCTCATGTGTGACTGTCCTTGTCACAAATGAGGACATCTCACAGTGACTGTCCCTTGTGTAATTGCCACTTGAATGAGGTCAGTCACTGTAAAGACAACATGATAATGTACACATACAATGAGTGTACATTATCATGTTGTCTTTACAGTGGCTGCCCTCATGTTGTATATTCTTCTCTGTAGATGCTACTACGTGCTAGGGAACTTCTTAGAACTGTTGGTATATTCTTACAACTTGTTACACCTGGGATATTCTTCTCTGTAGATGCTACTATGTGTCATGGTCCAAACGGGCCCATAAATGTGGTTGAATAGCAATACATTCAAGTGGCAATTACACAAGGGATAGTCACTGTGAGATGTCCTCATGTGTGACTATCCTTGTCACAAATGAGGACATCTCACAGTGACTGTCCCTTGTGTAATTGCCACTTGAATGAGGAACAAGGAGGAAGTGATACAATAATAGGGGGGTGATCATTTTAAAATGTGTTGGACAACAAAAAATGCTATGCACGGGGTAAAACATGGGCTCAAACCTTAAGAAAACTAGAGACTAACAACAAAGAAAATGTACCTCATGATACTTATTGAGCTTAAAGCATAAATAACCTACTATGTACAAGAAGGAAGGATAAACTATTAATAGAAATGTTTAAGATGGATCCTATTTATCAATATCTCAAAAGGATTACCTTCCATGTTTTCCAACTCAAAAACATAATTTTCTTTGTAGCGAGAAATATAAAAAGGACCCTCCCATAAGGCATCAAACTTTGTATGTTGACTTGGATTGGCTGTTCTTTCATTGTACTTCAAAATCATATCATTTTTCTTAAGAGGGGGATTGCATACCTCTTGTCAAACCCACATTATACTATTCTTTGGTGATGTGTCAAGGCATTATAAGCATTCTCATAAGCTTCTTGTAGATTCAACAATTTTACTAATATGACATTCATCGCACCATCTTCCTCTACTTCAATTAATGTTAGAAGTTGTAGAGCTAGGATTTCCATTGATATAGGAAGAACAACTTCTATTCCATTGGCGAACTGGTGCCGAAGCACCTCACACAACCAATTTGGAGACGAAGATTATACAGACTTTCAGGACAAATCAGAGGGATGGAATACATAAATAGGGTCAACAGGTCAATTGGAGGATCTTAGCACCTTTAATGTTATTAAAATAATGCAATACTTCAATGAGTTTGTAATGATGTCCTTATTAGGACTAAAAGCTTGTTTACAATGGACTGAGATTGTCCAAAGTTCAATAATGTTCTAAGAATCTAGAATAGGCTAGTGCGGAAGTTTAAGTCTTTTGGAAAGTTTAATAATCATAAGAGATCAAAGTTAGTGAGTTTAGTGGTCTTTGGATTAAAATAATTCAATTAATTATAAGTTGGAATTTTTGAATTTTCAAAATCCAACGGTTAGCTAACAATGGAGGGAGTTAGTATTTAGGATTTAGTTAGGCTCAAACTAAGCTCCAACCGATGAAAATTGGTTGGATTAGTTTTTGGGAAGTTATAAAGAATCTTATATATATATCTCTGTTACGACAAAGAAGGGAGATATATACGGACTGCAACAGTAAGAAATATAAAACTCTTAGTTTTTGCAACTCCATTTATCTTGGAAGTCTTAGTTTGTTTGAACTAACACATACATGAGTTAGAAGGATTTCTTTCATCCATTCTAAACTGTTTTGAATGAGTTTACTTTGAATTTGCTGTTGCGCGGGTGTATGGACTGGTGAAGGAAATAGAGAGCAATAAACTTTAATTTCTGCAAGTTTCTTGATCTTTTAAGTCTCAAATCATTTGGTTTTATTATTCAATTATTCTTGTTATTGAATGAGTTTACTATTATATTGAGACTACTGTCGCGCCAGTCACTGCTGAAACAGTCATTCTTTTGTCTAGACTTGTCATTGCAGTAGAGTTTTAGAGATAATGAAGATCATCCCATGAACATAGAAGGCCTAATATTCATGGGATGACAATAACTAACTTGTATTATGAAGTACTGACATTGCATATGCAAAGTTTTGTGGAAAACAGTGTGATCACAGGATAAACTGTGGGAAATTACCGGGAGTTGAATGCTAATGTATAGCAGTGAGTGATCTATCCAAGCAAGGGTGGATTGTTATAGTTTGGTTTTATACCTCCCAATTGCATTTGTTTAAAAATCATTGGATGTTTTTAAACAAATGCAATTAGGAGGTATAAAACCAAACTCAACCACTTTTGCCAGCATTCTTCAAGCATATGCCAAAATGGGATCTTTAGAACAGGGTAGGGAAATTCACCAAAAAGTAATTGAAGATGGGTTTTTGTCAAATATAGTGGTGGTGACTACCCTGATGGACATGTATATAAAATGTGGAAGCATACAAAAGGCACGCGATTTGTTTGCGGAAACAACTGAAGCAAGGCACGTGAAAGTCTCAGAATCTTGAATCCAAGTCAGTGAAAGCTTTGAAAACCAAATGCATCCTATTAAGTATTGTGGGGAAGCATTCTAAATAACCAAAGCCGCTAACAATAAATTCAACACAGATATGTCCTCATTTCTGGGTATTTTAGCTCTCTAACAGTTGAATACCAGATTAAATAATAATGACAAAAGAAAAATAAACCCAACGTACTCAGAAATTGTAGCTGTGATTTTGCGGAGGGAATCTCTCTCGGCGCTGTTGAAAACATAAATGACAACCCGCTTGATTTCGTGGAGGGAATCTCTCTCGGTGTTGTTCAAAACACAAATGACAACCCTCTTTGTTCAAAACACAAATGACAACGTTCCTTCTTTTTTTTTGCACTTATATCCCGACAACGTCGCAATTGCGACAGTGTCAGGCTATATTTGAAAAAAAAAAGCCAAAACCGCTTAACATTTCCCTGTCGTCGCAAATTGTCATCGCAATTTCACCCCAAATGTATTAGTGGTTAGTTATCTCTCTAGCGCTTGGTGAATTTACCTAGCACTCTGTAATGCTTGTCTAGCGCTTAGTGATGCTTGCCTACCGAGTTGTTTATTTTGGATTTCTGTTGAGGCTGACTCTTGCATTTATTATTAGGCATGGATTTAATATTAGTACCTATCATTCGAAAGTGAGTGAACCCAGATCTGGTCATTCCTTCCATTAATGGTGGATCTGAAGGCCAACTTGGTTCAGTAGCCTCTTGTATAAATGTAGTTGTTTGGTTAGAGTTTAGAGTCAATTTTAGAGATAGAAGATAGAAGATTAGAGATTATTCGTAGATCCTCGCATGTTTGAGGACTTTCATACTTCATTTTAATATTTGGTTGAAACTAGGAAGGCCTTATAGCTCGACATGTATGAATCAATTTGAAGATAATATATGAAAGGATATCTGCATTCTCTCTCTCACTTGTTGTGTTGTTGCTTTTGCGTATAGTTCTATAAGGTGGATCTGGTTAGGGTGTGTCTTTGGCCCCTCTCATGTCCTCCCTTTGCATCAGGTGGTATCAGAGCGAGGTGACATATGGATCTAGGTTTGTGAATCTGTTAGAATAACTAAGAGGGGGGTGGATCATATCCAGTGTCCCAATTCAAAATGTATAATCCAAAAAAAAAATTCTACTTCTACTACTCAGTAAACATAAAATACTTTCACTGTCTATGTTTTTACCGATTGTTAGTCTAAAATTTATAACAGTTACAGATTAAATCTAACATGTAATATGAAAAGTATGATAACAAACAAATATCATAATCAACACATAACATAAGAGATTTAACGTGGAAACCCTATGAAGGGAAAAACCACCTGGGACCGACAACCCAAAATTGTTCACTCTTCTAAAGTGAGGTCGGTGAAGACCCAACCCTGTTAAAGGTTAAAAACACACTGTTAGGTGTGACCTTGTTAGAGGATTTTAGACCAAAATTTATCGTCCAACCAGTAGTCACTTTAAGGTTGACAGGATAACAATGTTCACTCTATGAATGAAACATCAAAAGACTTTCATAGTCCACTTGGTTAAGAGATTTGACTATGTACAATGGTTAAATATGTAACAGTAGATGATCTACCTTGAAATTGTACACACTAAAATGGTGCACTTCTATGGATCATTACATGCAAGGAAACTCAAGAATGAGCCCTCACAAATCGACTCATAGCTCTTTATGCATGGAGTTGCAAGGGACTATGAATTTGCTCTCAGCTAGAGCTACAAGCTTGTGACCTTGCTAGTCAACCATACAATGAGAGATTCACTATGAGGACAACGGAAAGAATGCCAATATTCCCAAATGGAATCAAATATGCAATGCAATGTAAGCTATATGAGTATGCAAATTACTCTATGAAAATGCAAGTACAAATTATGCTATGAAAGGAAAGAACAAGTATTACCAAGCCTTCCTATTAAGCTATGTGAGATTAATCTATTGCATAAAAGGAAACTAAGCTAATATGCCATGATTATGCAACTAAACAAAGGAAATATGCCACTAGAATGTAATGCAACAAGAAATCTTCAAGCCTTCAAAAGCTCCAAATGCACCTAGAAAACCTGCAGCATAACATTAGCATAAGAGAGATGGATGCAAATGAAGGAGAGAGCTCTCCTTTTATAAGAAATGCAAAGGAATGGACCATTGAGATTAAGAGGCAAAAATACTTAATCAGCGGTGCAAGTTGAAAGAGGAGCAATCCATGTGCACAAGTATCCTCCAATGAGAGTGAAGTGTTGACTTTTGAGCCTCATGTGAGACAAAAAGTGTTTTTTCCTTTTTTGTAAAATAAGAATAATGTTTTATTCGTGCAACTTAGGATAAGAGGAAAAGTGGGGGCTTTTTATTTAATCAAAAGGGGAGGAAATATTCATTTCAATTAAATAAAGACTTAGAATAAAATGGTTAGCCCATAGGATAAAAATCCAATATATGATCGAAATTAATACTTGATCAAGAAATTGATAATATTGAAAATGTTGATTATTGATAAAACTGATTCAGGATTGATAAATCAAATAAATGGGGCCCAAAGTCTAGGTGACCATTTTTGGGTGCATACATTTTCCCCTCTTTGACTAATGTGTGATCGATCTGGGAACACATGCAGTTAAAGAAGAATTGAAATGTGAGATCGATCTAGGATCACAAAACAACTCAGATGTGAGGTCGATTCGGGATCACACCCGGACAAAGTATAAACAAAGGCCTTTGAACATGAGGTCGATTCGGGATCACATTCAAAGTAAGAGATGAGAATCTCAAATTTGAGCGAAAGCTCATAAAAGATGTCTAAATCAAGAAAATCAAGGAAATCAGGGAGTACTGCCCCCTCGGAGTCGAAATCAAAATCAGGTAGAGGGGAACATTAGGCTGATAAAAGATTTGATCAAATCAGAATGAAAGCACTATCGAATGTAAAGGTTAATAGGTTAACCATTAGGCAATGACACATGCCCCAGCAATGAAGTAGAAGAATAGAAGACTAGAAATAGAGCGAATGAAAGACTAGAAAAATGGAGAGACATGGAAGGAAGAAATTCCATCAAAGATCGAAGAATTATGCCTCAAAAGGTTAGTCAACTACGTAGAAGAAGGGAAAATTTGAAATATAATTTTGACTATCAAGATGACCTCAAATTTCAATTTCAAGTCCAAAAATGGATCCAGGACGTCGAGATTAGCTAGGGGTGCAATTTTCGCACAATTTTGAGGTGTTTTGAAAATTAGCCAAAAAAAGTCGAAAGGCTATAAAAGGGGGAAAAAGTGTCATTTTCAAAATCATTTGTCTTGTAGTGATTTGAGAATTTTCAGAGCTTGAGAGAGAGAATATGGCCCAACCAGCAGGAGTTCCTGTCCACAGGCATCGATTCGAGCGCGCCTAGTTGCACAACCGGCCACCACACTATCCTGCCCCTGTATGTTTTTGAAAAATTCAAGCTTTTTGAGTCATTTATAGCATTTAATACATGTTTTAAAATTTTAAAATTTCAAATTTTTATTTTTGGGCAAAATATCACGCGATACTGTTGCAGAATTATTGAACTCTTGACCAAAATTGTGTAAAATTTGCATTTTTGGGTCCGTTTGATCAAAAAAATTTGGTCTGAGGGTTGATTTCTCGAATTTAATCACAATGACAGCAGTAAAGTGACAGGTTTGCAAATAGTATGGGATCAAACGTGTCTTCAAGCACTTGAAACAAGGGCAAAAGCAACCTTGCCAAGACAATCAATTATGATATCAAAAATGAAAAAGCACCCTATCCATGCTACCGATTGTTTGTATGTTGAGAATTTTTACACTGGTATCACACAATCGAAAATGCTTCAAGCAATATCTACCTACAAGACAAGGCTTAATACTTACCAACTTGCCCACAACTTGATGTCCCCTTACCTCACACAAAGTGGTTACCCACAATAGATGTTGGCTTTGTCATGGAAGTGTCAAAGACACAACCAAAGGAACACATATGGTGAGTATCTTAAGGTGATCCGGGTAAACCACTTGGATCAATCCTTGCACTAAGAAGATAAGCGGCTAAATAAGGGTGGCTTCTATCTATGGTTCTTAATAAAGATTTCTATTCATAACACCCCTCTTGCTCCTCAAAGAGGACTCAGACCTTGCGGCCTCAAGAGTACCTTAAGCATTCTTGTTCAATGTTTTCCCCATGGTCGCAATCCCATGAGCTACTCACATCAAACGAAGACAAGTGTTATGTCTACCAAGATTTTTGGTTTCCTTGATAGCCTTGAGATTATAGTGAGTTGGAATCACTCGCCACCAAGGAAAATGATGACAAGGTTGTCCCCACTTGAGTCGTTCCTCTTGATTGCTCAAGAGCAGACCCTCTAAAGGATTCCTAAACTAAACAAAAAGTGGATGATTCTTGAGGTTCAAGGTTTTTGGTTCACCACAAGGGTGAAGAGCATACTCCCCTATCTCAAAAAATTCTCCCAAACACACCTAGCAAATATCCAATTACCCCCTTGCTTCCAAAACCTTAAGATGGGTCAAGATTTTCTAGTTCACCTAAAGGTGAAGAGCATACTTCTCCTACCATCCCAAGATTCCTTCATAAAGTATTAGAGTTCCTATGAAATGAACAACTAGTATATGCCGCACTCAATAAAAAAAATTAATTAAACAAGCACTTGATTTGGTTTTTATGCTTAGGGCAGCCCTGCAAAAACCATTAGTAGCCCTCTTTGACATGCAATTTTATAGCAATTTCCTTTCAAGCAAGAAGCACCTACAACCACAACTTGTTAGACTAACAAGGTTAGCAAAATCAAAATCCAAATGTAAATAATACAAGAAACTGATTTATCTAAGCTAAGAGATGCAGGTTAGACCTATCTAAATGTAGTAAAGTAAACCAGCAAACTAAATGTGATCAGATTTGGCTGATAAAATTCAAAATCTTGCTCTCTGTTGTATCAGGCAATATATCTTAGACTTCACTAGTATCGTGCGACATAGTTTCTTGTAGTCGGGTGATATACCTTAGTCTGGGTGATATACTTCACAATAGGCACGCGATACTTTGCACGACACCAGGCGATATACCTTAATACTGGCGTGCGATTCTTCTCTGGCACAAAGTGTCACACTAGTATAATAAGGTATATCGTGCAATATACCTGAGAAGTATCACGCGATACTTTGAGACAAAAAACCAGAGACTGCAAAATTTTTGAAAAATAATCCAAAAAATGACGAAAATGCAGAAAACTAAAGGACAAAGCCTATCTACTCTGCCCCACGGTGGGTGCCAAAAATGTACACACTAAAATGGTGCACTTCTATGGATCATTACATGCAAGGAAACTCAAGAATGAGCCCTCACAAATCGACTCATAGCTCTCTATGCATGGAGTTGCAAGGGACTATGAATTTTCTCTCAGCTGGAGCTACAAGCTTGTGACCTTGCTAGTCAACCATACAATGAGAGATTCACTATGAGGACAAGGGAAAGAATGTCAATATCCCCAAATGGAATCAAATATGCAATACAATGTAAGCTATATGAGTATGCAAATTACTCTATGAAAATGCAAGTACAAATTATGCTATGAAAGGAAAGAACAAGTATTACCAAGCCTTCCTATTAAGCTATGTAAGATTAATCTATTGCATAAAAGGAAACTGAGCTAATATGCCATGATTATGCAACTAAACAAAGGAAATATGCCACTAGAATGTAATGCAACAAGAAATCTTCAAGCCTTCAAAAGCTCCAAATGCACCTAGAAAACCTGCAGCATAACATTAGCATAAGAGAGATGGATGCAAATGAAGGAGAGAGCTCTCCTTTTATAAGAAATGCAAAGGAATGGACCATTGAGATTAAGAGGCAAAAATACTTAATCAGCGGTGGAGGTTGAAAGAGGAGAAGTCCATGTGCACAAATATCCTCCAATGAGAGTGAAGTGTTGACTTTTGAGCCTCATGTGAGACAAAAAATGTTTTTTCCCTTTTTGTAAAATAAGAATAATGTTTTATTTGTGCAACTTAGGATAAGAGGAAAAGTGGGGGCTTTTTATTTAATCAAAAGGGGAGGAAATATTCATTTCAATTAAATAAAGACTTAGAATAAAATGGTTAGCCCATAGGATAAAAATCCAATATATGATCGAAATTAATACTTGATCAAGAAATTGATAATATTGAAAATGTTGATTATTGATAAAACTAATTCAGGATTGATAAATCAAATAAATGGGGCCCAAAGTCTAGGCGACCATTTTTGGGTGCATACAGAAACAACTTCAATTGCAGTTTACAGATCAATGTTCAGCTCATTCAAATCTTTCTAAACAATATACCACTTCAGGTTCAATACTATATCATCTTACTGTCTGTCGGTAATTACTCTCTATAGCTCGGTAATTGTTCTATAGCTCAGTTCTTATTAACCAGTATGATCAGAATGCATGAAAACTTGTTCACGCAATAATTCTATAGTATCTTCTTTTTTCGACGATGGTTCAACAATGAAACCAATGTCTCTTATATAAACGAGTCAATCATTTTCTTTTCCTCCATCAGATTTTGCCGCTTAATCATATTCATAGATTTTGCCACTTTAAGCTTCTTCGACTGATGTGTTAGTAACACATTTCAATCTACTCCATTAGATCTTTTTGATTTATGTTAGTCGTCGATCTTCATAACAAACCTTGTCTATTACCTTGATTTCATACAATTTACAACTCATCTCATCACTTTATCAGCTAAACTGATCATTTAATTCCTTTTTGTTTTGCTCGATTAACAAAGAAATGCGTCGGTGAACACAAGCTCGGTTAACACTATGCTCAGTATACACTACATTTCATCGGTGTATACTAGAATGCTTTATTTACCGACAACACTACTTTGTATCTTTCAGCTCTATCGTTCATCATAGATGAATGCAACATAATAAAGTCAATTTCATCAAGTCATAGACTCATCAAAAAATTACTCAGTGTATTCCCTATCCTCATTTGATGTATGCATCTTCCTCATGTAGATATTTTTGTTCTTCATCTCTTTCACCTTTCTTTAGATGTGTCGGTATAGTAACTTACAAGATAAGTATTGTCAAGCTAGTTGACATCAATGACAACATAATACTGATTTAATCATCATGCATATCTAATTAGCAACTCTTTAGTAATCTTGAATTACAGATTCTCCATTCAAGTTCTAAATCAGTTGTAGTTCATCAATCTCTCCCTTTGGCATTGATGGAAACTCAATTAATATAAAATGTACCATACACATACCAAACATGTATTCTACAACTCTGTAATCAAATGTTGTGTAATCTCTCCCTAGCTTAATATGTTTAATCACTACATTACTAAACAATATTATAAAATATAGCTTTGTCATTTTGTAGATATAATCTTTTCAGCTCTCAGATTCCTGTTCTTTTTCCTTTCAGATTATCTCTTCCTTAGATAGTTCTCATTGGTGCATATTCTTTCTTTTTCATATTATTTATCTCTCCCTTTGAAAACAATGCCAAATAAACAAATAAACAATCAGCTCTTGTAGTAGCTAAGTAACTCTTTGTTGTCTAGTACAATCTCTATATCTTTGTATACTGATATCCCAATTTGTTTCAGCTCTTCAAACTTAATCACAACCTTGAACAATATCCAAAGTGTGAACTATGTTGCATCAACATGTGTGATTATCTGATAAGATTAGGCTGATGCAACATCCAGATCACATTAGTGACCGATAGACAGGGGACAGACCCCAAGTCTAGTCCTCAAATATTCAAATGTGTCCTTTGGTAGAGGCTTTGTAAAGATATTTGCAAGTTGTTCTTTGGATGTAATAAAATCTAACTTCACTTGCTTTTGTTGCACTTGTTCTCTTAAGTAGTGATACTTAATTGATATATGATTTGTCTTAGAGTGCATCATTGGATTCTTTGAAATATTAATAGCACTTGCCTTATCACAGTATATAATCACTGGGTTAGTGATTATCTCATTCATTCCTTCTAACACTTGCATGATATATGCAATGTTTGAGCAATTAGTAGCAGCAACAACATACTCTGCTTCAGCTATAGACTGAGAAATACAAGCCTACTTTTTACTTGTCTAGGTTACAAGTCTTTCACCAAAGAAAAATGCTCCTCCGGTGGTACTTTTTCTATCATCCACATTTCCAGCCCAATCAGCATTGGTATAAACCGTCAACTCAAACTTACCTTCCTTAGGATACCATAATCCATAATCCTCTATCTTTTTTAGATATCTTAAGATCCTTTTAGTATAAATCATGTGTGATTCTCTAGGATTAGCATAATATCTAGCAACAATTCTAACAGCATGTGCTATATCTGGTCTATTGTGAACTACATACATTAGTTTACCAATCACAGATTGGTAAAGTGTATGATTTACCTCTATAGTTTCATCTTCCTTTGTCAGTTTACTTCCAATAGCCACTCGTGTTCCTACAGGTTTAGCATCTTCCATGCCAAATGTCTTCAAGACTTCTTTTATGTACTTGGACTGTGTGATGAATATCCCATCACTCTGTTGAATTACTTGTAATCCAAGAAAGAATTTAATCTCTCTAAACATGGACATTTCAAACTCATTCCTCATGTAATCAGAAAAAGATTTACATACATGATCTTGACCTCCAAAAATGATATCATCAACAAAAATTTCAGCAATAAGAATAGTGTCATCAGTATCACCTTTCATGTACAAATTATTGTTTTCACTAGTTCTTACAAATCCAATACTTAACAAGTAAGTATGCAGCCTTTCATACCATGCTCTCAGTGCTTGCTTCAAACCATATAAAGCTTTGTGTAATCTACATACCATGTTTCTATTGTCTAGATCAACAAATCCTTCAGGTTGTTCTATGTAGACCTCTTCTTCAAGTATACCATTTAGAAATGCTAACTTCACATCCATTTGATAAACTTTAAATTTCTTATGTGTAGCATATGCAAGTAGCATTCTAAATCATTCCAATCTAGCAATAGGTGCAAATGTCTCACCATAGTCAATGCCTTCTTCCTGTGCATATCCCTTGCATACCGATCTCGCTTTATTTCTTGTCACTTCACCATTTTCATTCAGCTTGTTTCTGAATATCCATTTAGTATTGATAACATTCTTATCTTTAGGTCGAGGTACTAAGGACCAAGTTTTGTTTTTCTCTATTTGTTCTATTTCCTCCTTCATTGTATTAACCCATTCTTCATTCTCTAATGCAACTTTCATAATTTTTTGTTCAAATTCACAAACTAGACATGTACCTTGTCTTATTTTGCTTCTAGTCTGCATTCCAGCTTGTCTATCTCCAATAATTTGTGTCTTAGGATGACGTCTTCTGACAAAACTAGCTAGTACTTGGTTTCTTCTTTCTTGTTCATCCTATTCAGGTTCATGTGCTTGCTCGGTAGCACCATCTTGTTCATTGGTTTCCCTTTGCTATTCCTTGGGGTTATTTTGTTGTTGACCGGTTATCACAGGTTGCAACTTTAGTAGATAATCAAGAAGTTCAATGTAAGTGAATCTACCATAGTCTTCTGGTTCCTTTCTTTCTTTTGTGTTCTTGTCACCAAACTCATCAACATACACATTAGTACTTTCAATCATCTTATTTGTAACCTTATTTAGACATTTGTATGCTTTACTCTTAGTAGAATATCTTAAGAATATTCCTTCATCACCTTTAGAATCAAAATTCCCATTTCTCTCATCTTTCAGAATAAAACATTTGCTTCCAAAAATCCTGAAATAACTTATAGTAGGTTTGTGTCCAAACCATAGCTCATAAGGTGTCCAGTTGGTTTCCTTCTTCAGTTGTACTTGGTTAAGCACATATACAAATGTACTAATAGCTTCCTTTCAGTATGTCTAAGCAGCATTCTTTTGTATCATCAGTGTTCTAGCACAGTCAATGATTGACCTGTTCCTTCTTTTAGCAATCACATTTTGCTGAGGTGTTCTCAGTGTAGAGACTTGTCTCTTAATACCATGCTCATTAGAGAAATTAGTAAATTCATCAGAGATAAATTCACCTCCTCTATCAGATCTTAAGCATTTTAATTCTTTTCTAGTCTCTTTTTCTACTTTTTCCTTATACCACTTAAACATCTTAAATGCTTAAGATTTATCTTTCAAGAACATAACAGTCATCAATCTAGTATAGTCATCAACAAAAAGAATAAAGTATCTATCACTATAATAGCTCTGAGTTCTCATAGGACCACATAGGTCAGTATGAACCAACTCAAGTATCTTCTTTGTTGAGTAGTCTTTGATCTTAAAACTAGACTTAGTCATCTTACCTTTCTGGCATTTATGGCACATAGCATGATCCGATTTTGACAAGTTAAGAAACCCTCTAACTCTTTTCTTCTTACTAATCTTGATCATGTTATCAAAATTCACATGACATAACCTCTTATGCCACAACCATGCATCTTCATCCTTCATTAAGAAACAAGAAGACTGATCAATATCAAGATAAAATATATTACCTCTGGATTGTGTACCAGTTCTGACAAGTCTTCCTCCATTATCATAGATTCTTACCTTTTTGCTCTCAAAAGCAAGTCGGTGGCCTGAGTTATTCAACTATGTCACACTTAACAAATTATCATTCAGTCCATCTACCCAATATGCATTTTCACATTTTATTCTATCATTAATCATCAGTGAACCTTTACCTCTCACCATAGACGATGCATCATTTCCCATTCTAATAGATCCTCCATCATATTCATTAAGTAGATCAAATTTCTCTATATCACCAATCATATGATGTGTACATCCACTGTCTATGATCCATGTATCATTTCTGCTTACTTTAGAGATTAGTGTTGTTTCTTCATGTTTCTCTTCTTCCTCTAAATCATCTTTCATAGCAACAAATACTACTTCTACATCATCATCAGTGTCAGATTTAGATTCAAATTATTTGGCTATGTAACATACATTTTTCCCTTTGTCATAGCTATCTCTGGTATCTCTATTATTGTGTCAGTAGCCTCTATTGACTCTTCTCCCATAGCTTCCTTCAGATCGGTCTTTGGATCTATCATCATCTTTCTTATTTGGACATCTAGCAGCAATGTGGCCAACTTCTTTACAATTAAAACATGCTAAGGGTAGCTTGCCTCTATACCTTCCCTTACCTTTGGGAAATCTTCTAGCCATAAGAGCTTCAAGCTCATCAAGTTCATCATTAGTATTACTATCACTATCATTATTCTTATCATTCCTGCTACTAGACTTACCAATCTTGAAAGAAGACATGAAAGTGGATTCAAAAGAAGGTACAACACTATTGTCAAAATTATTCAATTCAAAGGTTGTAAGCTTACCGATTAGAGTGTCAAGAGTATGGTTGGATGTAGCCCTTGTTCCATGAATTACAGAGACCCTGAACGAATAAACTGGCAGCAAAGTTATGAGAATCTTGCTTATCACTATTTCATCGTCAATAACTCCACTAGATGCTCTAATAGCATGTACTACCTCTTTTAGTCTGTTTGTGTATTGCACAATGTTCTCACCTTCTTTCATCTTCATATCATCAAATCAATCTCTTAGGCTTTCTACTCTGGCTCTCTTAACATTCACATCTCCACTATATATTAGAGTCAGCTTGTCCCACATCTTCTTAGTTGTATCACAACCCTTGATAGCTTTAGATTTGGCATCAGTACAGGCAGTAGCAAGTTCCATCATAGTTATATTATGTTCATGCCTGTCCTTCAATTGATCAAGAGTTAAGGGACTAGTGGTTGGTTCAATGTAGCCATTCACCATCAGTTCTAGTGCAAAATTTCCAATTCTAGATATGTGCAACTTCATTTGACTTTTCCATACTGCAAAGTTATCTTTGTTCAGCTTTGGCACTTCCCTCTTATACATCTTGAGACCTTTTTGCCAGAGTCCTTAAAACTTTGTTCTAAGCAACCTGGCTCTTATACCAATTGTTAGAATAACTGAGAGGGGGGTGAATCAGTTATCTAGTGTCCCAATTCAAAATGTATAATCCAAAACAATTCTTCTACTTCTTCTACTCGATAAACATAAAATACTTTCACTGTTTGTGTTTTTGTTGACTGTCAGTCTAAAATTTATAACAGTTACTAATTAAATCTAACATGTAATATGCAAAGTATGATAAAAAAAAATATATCACAATCAACACATAACACAAGAGATTTAACGTGGAAACCCTGTGAAGGGAAAAACCACTTGGGACCGGCAACCCAAAATTGTTCACTCTTCTGAAGTGAGATCGGTGAAGACCCAATCCTGTTAAAGGTTACAAACACACTATTAGGTGTGACCTTGTTAGAGGATTTTAGACTAGAAGTTATCATCCAACCAGCAGTCACTCTGGGGTTGACAAGATAACAATGTTCACTCTATGAATGAAACATCAAAAGACTTTCATAGTCCACTTAGTTAAGAGATTTGACTATGTACAATGGTTAAATATGTAACAGTAGATGATGTGCCTTGAAACAACTTCAATTACAATTTATAGATCAATGTTCAGCTCATTCAAATCTTTTTGATCAATATACCACTTTAGATTCAATACTATATCAACTTACTATCTATCGGTAATTAATCTCTGTAGCTCAATAATTGTTTAGCAACTCAGTTCTTATTAACCAGTATGATCAGAATGCATGAAAACTTGTTCATACGATAATTCTGTAGTATCTACTTTTTCCAATGATGGTTCAACAATGAAACCAATGTCTCTTATATAGATGAGTAAATCATTTTCTCTTCCTCCATCAGATTTTGTCGCTTAATCATATTCATATATTTTTCTGCTTTAAGCTTCTTCGGCTGATGTGTTAGTAACATGTTTCAATCTACTCCATTAGATCTTTTTTATTTATGATAGCTATCAATCTTCATAACAAACCTTATCTGTTAGCTCGATTTCATACACTTTACAGCTCATCACTTTATCGGCTAAACTGATCATTTAATTCCTTTTTGTTTTTCTCAGTTAACAAAGAAATGTGTCGGTGAACACAAGCTCGATTAACACTATGCTCGATATACACTACATTTTGTCAGTGTATACTAAAATGATTTATTTACCAACAACACTACTTTGTGTCTTTTAGCTCTATCCTTCATCATAGATGAATGCAACATAATGAAGTAAATTTCATCAAGTCATAGACTCATCAACAAATTACTCAGTGTATTCCTTATCCTCGTCTAATGTATGCATCTTCCTCATGTAGATATTTATGTTCTTCATCTCTTTCACCTTTCTTCAGATGTGTCGGTATAGTAAGTTACAAGATAAGTATTGTCAAGCTAGTTGATATCAATGACAACATAATATTGATTTAATCATCTTGCATATCTAATCAGCAACTCCTTAGTAATCTTGAATTAAAGATTCTCCATTCAGGTTCTAAATCAGTTGTAGTTCATTAGAATCTAGGTTTGAGGGTTCCTTCTTATCAAGCCATGGTTGATTTGTTGTGGGGTAGCACATTGCAATCTAACTTGAAATTGTAGAGGTTTTTCAAGATGGTTCATGGGAGGCGAGATGCAAATCCAAGATTGCCAGACATGTTGAGACAACTCGTTGCTAGATTAGAAGTTGTTGAAATAGTCCAGAGAAGAGGAAGACATCTTGAAGATGTTAGTGATGATGAAATTGAAGAGGAACAAGGTGATGTAGAACCTGTAACTATGATGGATCAAGGTGAGGAGAGATTGTTGAAGGATTTGACAAATCTAAAGTCTACACCACACTTTAATCCTCCTGAGTATAGTGGAAAATTGGATTCTATTGAATTGGTGGATTGAATCACCGAGATGGAAAAGTACTTTGAGTATGAAAATATACTTGAGGAAAAGAAGGTGAAAATTGTAAGCACAAAGTTGAAAAGTCATGCATCCTTGTGGTGGGAACATCTGCAGTTGGACATAAAGAGGAAAGGCAAAGACAAAATCAAGGTATAGAATAAAGTGGTGAATAAATTGAAAGGAAAGTTCTTACCTTGTGATTATTAGATTAACCTAGTCAGGTGAATGCAAAGTTTAAGGAAGAAAGATAGCTTGGTAAAAGAATATACTGAGGAATTCTATAGATTAGATATCAGATCTGGACATGATGAAGATGATGTGGAAAGAATTGCTAGATACCTAAATGGATTGAGAGTTTCCATCCAAGAAGAAATTAGTTTGGTCAAATTGGAGAATATTGAAGAGGCTTATCAATTTGCATTGAAAGCTGAGGATAAATTAAACAAGAGACATGAGAAAAGACAAAGAGGTAGAGGTGGTAGATTCCCTAGAGGAAGAGGTAGATCTCATGGTGAAAACAATAGATCTGAACCTGAAAAGACAAATCTAGATAAAGGCAAGATCGAGTGGAAAGGTGAAATTTCATCTAGAGGCAAAGGCAGTAACTACCGAGGTGGTTATAATAGAGATGGTTTTCGAGGAACTTGTTACAATTGTGGAGAAGGACATAGATCTTTTGAGTGTACAAATGCAAGTAAAAAGGATGTTAATAGTAGAAATGCTTTGGTACAAGAAGATCCACTGAATGAACCTTAGAAGGAAAATAACTTGATGGTAAGGAGAGCACTTTGGAGTGAAAGAAATAAGGAAGATCTGGTAAGGAAAAGAATGTTCAAGACTAGATGTAGAGTTTCTGATGAAGTTTGGAAGGTTATCATTGAAAGTGGTAACTTAGAGAATCTGGCATCTAAGGAAATGGTTATAAAGTTGAAATTAAAAAGATTCAAACATTCGAAGCCCTATCATATTTCATGGATCAAAGATGAGCATACACTCTTGGTAAGTGAACAATGTTATGTGAATTTGAAAAATGGAAAGTACTATGATAAGGTGTTGTGTGATATCATGCCTATGGATTGTTGTCATATTTTGTTGGGTAGACTTTGGCAATAAGATAGACATGCTATATATGATGGGAGATTGCATAAATATACTATTTGGGCTGATGGAAGAAGACAAATCTTGTTACCTTTGATTGAAGAACCTATTAGTAATGTGTGCACATCTGTAAAACTTTGCTTGATGGAAGGAAGAAAGTTTGTTAAGGATTTGAAGAAGAATGATGTATGTTTTGTTGTGATTCCTAAAAAACCGAGTAAGAAAATAGAGGATAGCATACCTAAAGAGATTGATAAGTTACTCGCTAAGTATAGTGAAATTATTTCTGATAATGTACCTAATGGTTTTCCATTTAAGACAAGTATTGATCATTGTATGGATCTAATCCCTAGAGCTAGTTTACCAAATAAGGCACCACATCAGTTGACACCTACCGAGAATCATGAATTGAACTAACAGATTCAAGAATTGTTGCAGAAAGGTTTGATCTGAGAAAGTTTGAGTCCTTGTGTAGTGCCTATTGTATTGGCACCTAAGAAGAATGGAGAATGGTGAATGTGTACTGATTCTAGAGCAATAAACAAGATAACAGTGAAATCTAAGTTTCCTATATAGATAATGGATGATATAATGGGTAGTTTGATTGAAGCAAAGTATTTTACCAAAATTGATTTGAAAAGTGGGTATCATCAGATCAGAATCAGAGAAGGTGATGAATGGAAGATTTCTTTCAATACAAAAGAGGGTTTGTATGAGTGGTTGGTTATGTCTTTTGTATTAACTAATGCACTGAGTACTTTTATGAGATTAATGAATGAGGTTTTGAAGAAATTATTGGGTAAGTTTGTGATTGTATACCTAGATGATATTATGATATTCAGTAAGACCAGAGAAGAACATTTGTTGCATGTTAGAAAAGTAATACAAAGGTTGAAAGAGGAAAAGTTGCTGATAAATTTGAAAAAGTGTTCATTCATGAAGGAGGAGATTGTGCATTTGGAATTTGTGATTTCAACTTGTGGTTTCAAGATGGATCCTGGAAAGGCTAAAGCTATTTTGAATTAGCGTACACCTGAGAATGCTAGTGAGGTAAGATCATTTCATGGTTTGGCAAGTTTTTACCAAAAGTTCATTAGAAATTTCAGTTCAATTTGTAATGCTATGACTAAGACTATGAGAGGAGATAAAAGAGAATTCAAGTGGACACATGGAGCTAATAAAAATTTTGAGACTCTAAAGCAGAAGGTTGATGAATTGCCTATTTTGGCATTGCCTGATTTCAATAAGGTATTTCAAGTAGAATCAGATGCAAGTGGAAGTTTAATAGGAGCTCTGTTGAGTCAAGAAGGTAAACATGTTACTTTCTTTAGTGAAAATTTAAATGATACAAGAAGAAAATATTATGTGTATGATCAAGAATTGTATGCTATTGTTCAAGCACTGAAGAAATAGAGACATTATTTGATACTGAGTGAATTTGTATTGTATACCTATCATAAGGCTTTACAGTGTTTGGGTAGTCAGAATAAGTTGAATCAAAGACATATGAAATGGGTTGAGTATTTGTAGAGTTATACATTTGTGATAAAGCATAAGAGTGGAGTCATTAATCGAGTTGCTAATGCATTGAGTAGAAGAAGATCTTTGATGATCGAGATGAGAATTGAAGTTCTTGGATTTGATGACATGAGATATTTGTATGAGACCGATTCTAATTTTTCTGAGTCGTGGAGAAAGTGCAGAGCACCTATTCAAGATCAACCGAGTACAAAATTGGAAGAATATTTTATTCAAGAAGGTATGTTGTTTAAAGGTATTCAGATGTGTATACCAAGAGGACCAATGAGAACTAACTTGATAAAGGAGAAGCATAGTAGTGGTTTGGCTGGACATTTTGGTATTGATAAAAAAATTGAATTTTCTTAAGGAGAAATAATTTTGGCCACAGTTATATAAAGATGTTCAGAAATTTGTGAAAAGTTGTGAAATTTGTCAAGTTGCACAAGGAGTAAGTTAGAATACTGGATTGTATACACTGATTTCTGTTCCTGATAAACCTTGGAGTGACATTAGTATGGATTTTGTTCTTGGGTTACCGAAAATAGTGAGAGGTAATGATTCTATATTTGTTGTTGTGGATAGATTTTATAAGACAACACATTTTATACCTTTTAGAAAGACATCATATGCAGTACATATAGCAGATCTTTTCTTTAAGGAAATTGTTAGATTGCATGGATTACCAAGGAGTATTATCTCTGACCAAGATAGTAAATTTGTTGGGTACTTTTGGAATTTAGTCTTTGGAGAAAGTTTGGCACCGAGTTGAAATATAGTTCTACATTTCACCCACAAATTGATGGACAGACAATAGTTGTGAATAGAAGTTTGGGTAATCTTTTGAGATATTTAGTTGAAGACACACCAAGTAATTGGGATTCTGTGTTGGCACAAGTAGAGTTTGCATACAATAATTCAATGAATAAGAGTACTGGAAAAACACCTTTTGAGATTGTAAGTGGCATACAATCGAAAGGTATATAAGATTTTAGGGATATTGTTGATCAAAGAAAGAGAAGTGTTGAAGGAGTAAAATTTGTTGAGTACATGAAGACATTGCATGAAGATGTAAAACTTAAGTTGGAGAGAAGTAATCATAAATACAAAGATAGAGCTGATAGATCAAGAAGACATAAGACTTTTGCAGTTGGGTATGAAGTAATGGTTCATTTGAAGAAGGGTATATTTCTTGTTGGATCATATGGGAAGTTGAAAATGAAGAAGTTTGGACCTTGTAGAATTTTAAAGAAATTTGATAGTGGAAATGCATATGAAATTGAGTTACCTGATGACATGGACATATCACCTATTTTTAACATTGTTGATTTATATGAGTATCATGAGTTGGATGAAAAAATGACGGTAAAAAATGATTATCCTAAGAAACAGACAGAAGAAGTTGAGCATATTTTGGAGAAAAGAATTGGTAGAAGTACAAGAGGAAAACAATACATGGAATACTTGGTAAAGTGGAAGAATAGACCGATTGAAGATAGTTCTTGGATTTCACAATCTGAGTTGGATGAAGCTTAGATCATACCTGCTGAATGATTCGAAGAATCATTTTCAAATAACCCCAAGTGTCTTATGCAGGAGCATCTTGGGTCCTTGGAAATCCCGTGTCACCAAAAAGATGTTTGAAGTTTTCTGTGTTGCTTGATTCCTTCTTTGATTGAGTTGGTTCGGTGTCGCTTGGTTTCCTTTGTTTACCAGTGTTGGTTGGTAATCTCTCTAGTGCTCTGTGAATTTCCCTGGCTCTCGGTGATGCTTGTCTGGAGCTCATTTATCCTTTCTTATCGAGTTGTTTATTTAGGATCTTTGTTGAGGTTGACGCTTGCATTTATTATTGGTCATGGATTTAATGTTGGTACCTATCATTGGGAAGTGTGTGGACCTAGATCTAGTTGTTCCTTCCATTAATGGTGGATCTAAAGGCCGACTTGGTTCAGTAGCCTCTTGTATAAATATAGTTGTTTGGTTAGAGTTTAGAGTCAATTTTAGAGATAGAAGATAGAAGATAGAAGATTAGAGATTGTTGGCAGATCCTTGCATGTTTGAGGACTTCCATATTTCATTGTAATATCTAGCTGAAACCGAGAAGGCCTTACAACCTGACATGTATGAATCAATTTGAAGATACTATATGAAAGGATATCTCCTTTCTCTTTCTCACTTGTTGTGTTGTTGCTTCTGCGTATAGTTCTGTAAGGTGGATTTGGTTAGGGTGTGCCCTTGGCCCCTTTCCCGTCCTCCCTTTTGCGTTAGATCTTCCTTCAAATCCTTTGTTCATCTTCAAGATCTATTCATTCTCCCTTCAAGGTGGAGTCCAAGCATAAAATCATAGAGGTTTCTATTTACATTTGTTAGTGTTGAGTCCAAGCTTTCATATTAACACACTTGTTTACATTTGAAATACAGTTGCATATCTATTCAGTATCATAGCTTCACTATTAGATCTATTTCTACTGTCTATTTCAATTCTATTTTAGAGGTTGATTCCAAACTAGGGTTTGACCAAGGAAAACCCCTCATCCAATTAAAAAAAACCCTTTTTCTTGTAGATTCAAGTGCGGGACAACAAATTTCAGTGCATATCTGAGTACCCTTTTTGGAAAACTTCTAGGATCCATGAACAGAATTTCCGTCAGAACAGTGTAGGTCGGGGTCAAATTTTTGGGGTAAGATTGTACCCCAGGGTAAGATCTTACCCCAATCTTGGGTCAAGGATGACTTTGCTCAGAATGACAAAATGTTTCTGGGTTTTCTCTATTTCTATATTTCTAGGCTAGATCCAGTAGTAGAATTTCCAGAAACTGTACACAAACACCAAAAAATAGTGATTTTTGAATCTTCTCCTCATCAAGATAAGTATTTATGTTTTATTAATTTTTCTTTGTCCACAACATTTTTCATACACTTCGCATATTTCATCCTACCCACACTCATAGACCCTTAGTGCTCTCTTTGTTTCTTTACATTTTGGTGAATTCCCTATTCACCTTATTACATTTTGGTGAACCCGCAATAGAAAAATCTTTCTTTTTGGTGTTAGATGCTTTGCCTTCTTTCTGTAAGATTAGATTTATTTTATGCTCTTGCATTTTAAAATACAAAAATATAAAAAAATCCATATATTCAACAAAATAAAAAAATATTTCTTGCATTTCATTTGCTATGAAGATCTTTAAGATGCTTTGGCGTGTGGTTATTTTCTTTATTATCCTCCTCTTAGCATCTCTTTACCATACTTATGATGTTTATGAGAGTATTATCCACTTCATTATATTGGTTACTCTTCATTTTTCACTTGTCTATGCTATTGTGAGATTGACCAATACTAGTCTTCCTACTTTCAAAACTTTCATTAAAGATTTATGTGGAAGACTTATCACTCTTTTGGATTATGTGAATAATTTGGTAGATGATACACCAGCTCATAATCTTCCTAATCCTAATCCTATCCTTCCTAATCTAGTTCCTAATCTTAATCTAATTCCTAACATTCCTAACATTCCTAATTCTTCATCTGCTATCCCTAGTTCTTCCCATACTTATGATGAAGTTCAAACTATGGTTCATGATGCAGATGTGCAAGAATTCTTGGATTTACCTTCCCCTTCTTATCTGATCCAAAATGATATTAAAGGGAAAAAAAAAGTAACTTCTTCTAAACCTATTATTCCACCTTATACAACCTTTACTCATGAACACAATAAAAAATCACCTCCTGCAGAAGCTTTACATGATATGTAGACTACAGGAAATATGATGACTAAACAAGGTTATAGAGATTTAGGGCTTGGTGTTAATGAGCATGGTATTAAGTATCCAGTTCATATATACCCTAAACAAGATATGCATGGTGTTGGTTGTTTGCAAGCTCAATTTGAGGTGGTTGATTTTGATTGTCGTCCTCCTCTTCATGTTCCTCTTCCAACTCCTACCTTAGATTATTTTGATACTCATCAAGATGTGGATAAGAAGTGTATATTCAGTTAATGAATTCCAAGAAATATATCTTTAACCTATGTCGATAGATGCTCTATATAAGTATAAATGTCATTTTCATCACAATAATACACATTTACTTGTTGGTTGTGTACATTTCAACTTATATGTTAGAGAAAAAGCTTCTTTAGGAATTATATCTCACTCTCATATAGTTTTACAATTCCTTCATAATTTTGATATAGGGGATACCCCTCATTCTAATATAGAATAGATAGATCTCTTCTCCTCTTGTCACTGGACTGGGGGGCAAGAGGTGTATTTTCATCTAGTCTCTTAGGATCCATTAGGATTTTAACATATATTTTGTCTTGAGCTTAATCAATATTCTTTCTATCCTCTCTCTCTATGGTTTTGTATTATGTTTATAATCATCCATAGATTCTATTCAAGATATCTTTTCTAAAGACATTTGTTTTGCAAAGGTATCCCTTTCTTTCATCCCCAGCAGGCAAGGTTCTTCCTTCTTTCTCTTTGTCTAAGGATCTTCTTTCCTTATCTTAGTGGCATTTGTTTATCGTGCAACATTATTTCATTATACTGATCGATGTTTTGACTATGGATATCCTTTTATATGAGAGGTTGTTGTCCTAGGTCATCACCTCTTCTTTAGTTTGCAAATTATGTTCTTTATAAACTCTTTCCCTTGCCTTGGTGATTAGATTTGTTTCCCTCAATTCAAAGATTCCTCTTCCTCTTGGTTACAGGGGGCTTGATGATTGAATCTTTGTTCCTGTTTGGTTTATCTTTGAAAGATTATATTTTATCTAAAAGCACTCCTCTATGGTGGGGGTCTTGTTGATAAGATCTCTTTCTTTGAGGATACTTTTTCCATGAGTGATATATCCTTTTCAAAATTGTCTATGCTCTTGGATGTAGGGGTCAATACCCTTCACCAAGAATATAGTGTACATTGTCGTTAAACAAGATATCTCCTTATGTTGTGAAGTAGGTATCCTCTTTCTCTTCCTTATAATGTCTAGTAGACAACCATGATAAGGAGGGGGACATATATAGGGTCTCCCTTGTACTATAGTTTTTCATTTATATGCTAAATCCTTCGAAGGTAATACACATAATTTGATAAATCCTGAAGAGACACGCATTTTTTAATTTTTCAATATGCTAAATCCTCCGAAGGTAACACACATAAGTTGCTAAATCCTAAAGAGACGCGCATTTTTAAATTTTTTAATATGCTAAATCCTCTGAAGGTAATGCACATAAGTTTCTAAATCCTTAAGAGACGTGCATTTTTCAATTTTGCAATATGCTAAATCCTCTAAAGGTAACACACATAAGTTGCTAAATCCTGAAGAGACACACATTTTTCAATTTTCAATATGCTAAATCTATGGAAGGTAATGTACATAAGTTTCTAAATCCTAAAGGGACATGTATTTTATATTCATAGTGATACAAGAAGGTGCATCTATGGGTATTCCAAAAGCTATCAGAAGATGCATTACAACTACAAAGCACAGTTTTGGGTGAACTATCAGGTTTTTCTACCTATTGGGCTATCCCTCCTTGGTGATTCACGGTAAGGTGGGAATCTTACTAGGTGAGGTAATCACTTTATCTTTTCTCTCTTTTCTCTTTCATGCTAGTAGGACCGGATCATGAAGCTATGTTATTTATAGTGTTGCTCTTGTCTTTTTTTATGTAATCATTTATGCTTTTATGATAGGTTTCCAAATATGATATTAGTATAGGAGGCATTTCTTAGCAAGGTTTCCTTTACTAGTTGATTTGGGTTTGTTTTAGTGCTAACCCTTCTTTTTGTGTCTTTTAGTTTTGTGCTTATTTTCACACCCTCGTGTGTGTATATTGAGTTAGAATCCTTAGTTTGAGGGCTTGTGTCCTTAACTAAGTTTTATTCTATCTCATTGCGAATCCACTTGGATCTTTCTTCTTCTTAACCGTGAGTATGTTCGATTTCCATACTCTCACTAAAGTGGGGGCTTAATGTATCATCTTAAAATGGAAGCACTTCCATGTTAAGAAATTTTAGCCCTCCTTAGGGGGTTTTTTGGGCCATCATCATATTGTCCTCTATTTTTTTCCCCCTTCCCATCTTCTGTGTCTGTTTATGGCTCTATTCGGGCCTCCCCATGCACTATTTTCCTCACCTGGCACATTTTCCAAGGGTCCTAAACCCCTGGGTCAAGGTTTCCCTTGACCTTGACCTATGTCAAAGTTGATCTTGACCTTTCCCTAGGTCCCCCTTTTCATCAAAAAGTTTGCTGGATGCGGGGGAAAACTCAAAAGTTTATTTTCCCGCTTCTAGGTTGGCTGTTTCGGGTTTCAAAATGGTAAAATCTTAAATTATATTTAATATGGGTCTATTTCTAGGGGTTTTCACTTAATGGGAATTTATTTCTCATATGTCGGCCTCTCTACAAGTTTTTTCCCTAACTTGTATAAAAGGAAGCCTTCCTCTCTCATTTTCACCCATCCACTTTCATGATCAAGAAATCAAGTTTTGAGATCAAGTTTTCAAGGTTCTTTCAAGCCATCATCCTTTAAGAAAGCATTCAAGCATTCTAGTTCTCCATTGAATATAAAGGATTCAATCTTTCAAGTCTTTTGGAGGGATTTGGTTCAAGCATTCAAGATTCATCATTCAGACCCTAGATCTATCCATCATGGTGGTGTGATCTTCCTTCCTATCCTTTGTTCATCTTCAAGATCTATTCATTCTCCCTTCAAGGTGGATTCCAAGCATAAAATCATGGAGGTTTTGATTTACATTTGTTAGTGTTGATTCCAAGCTTTCATATTAACACACTTGTTTACATTTCAAATACAATTACATAGCTATTGAGTATCATAACTTCATTATTAGATCTATTTCTACTACTTGATAGCACTCTCTATTTCAATTCTATTTTAAAGGCTGATTACAAACTAGGGTTTGACCAAGGAAAACCCCTCATCCAACAAAAAAAACCATTTTTCTTGCAGATCCAGGTGCGAGACAATGAGTTTCAATGCAGATCTGAGTACCCTTTTCGGAAAACTTCCTAGATCCGCGAATAGAATTTCTGTTGGAACAATGTAGGTTAGGGTCAACTTTTTGTGGTAAGATTGTACCTTGGGGTAAAATATTACCTCAATCTTGGGTCAAGAATGAACTTTCTCAAAAAGATAAAAGGTTTCTGGGTTTTCTCTGTTTTTATATTTCCATGCCAGATCCGGTTGCAAAATTTCCTAAAATTGTACACAGACACCAGAAAATAGTGATTTTTGAATCTTCTCCTCATCAAGATAAGTATTTATGTTTTATTAAGTTTTCTTTGTCCACAACATTTTCCATACACTTCACATATTTCATCCTACCCACACTTAGACACCCTTAGTGCTCTCTTTGTTTCTTTACATTTTGGTGAATTCCCTATTCACCTTATTACATCTTTTTACTGATAACTCTTTTCCAAGTTCCTGCTTTTACCAAATTTTTTACCTTTTTCTTTTTCCTTGTCTCTTATTGTTTTCTTTTTTTCCCCAAACAACAAATTTAGAACCTGAATGCTAAGAAATTCTAGTATAGAGAGTTGGTAATTTGTATATTGTAAATCAATGGATAAGGCCTAGCTAAAAAGTTCAAGATTCTTGACACCGAAAGAAGAGGTAGATGTTGATGCTATCCTCCTTGGATATCTAGAAAATAAAATGGTGTTGCTAATCGAGTATGGGAAACATAAGCAATTAGAGAAGGCCGCTGTAGTAATTACTCATCTTTTGAAAGGTCATATCCTTTTTTATCTTCTCACAACTCTAACAAAGCTCATCCCTTGACATCGGAGGAAGAAGTAGAGGCCAATCTCAACCCGAATGGCCTGTGAAAAACTAAGACTCCTCATACACTTGTTCTATTACTACCTCTATGCCTTGTCTATGCTACTCTCTTTTTTTCTACCGTGTGTTTCCATTTTTTTTTTTAATCTAACTCCTTGTATTCCCAATATAGTAAGATTCCCCACTAAGATTTTGGAGTGAATTACGAAGAGATATAAGTTGAGTTGGAAGCTTATTTAAATCCCACTTTATCATTTCCTTAAATTTAGTAACCACTCTTTTAAATGCCAACACATTGCTTGTTAAATTAAACTCTCAAGTTAACTATGACTTATATATTGATTGAAAAGAATTTAAGAAATTTATAATAAAAAATTATTGACAAAAATTTAGGGTTAT